>MU832237.1:0-81286 GCA_029204225.1 Diphasiastrum complanatum | reverse complement strand
TTTTTTCAAACACTCATTTTAAATTTCTTTTACACTTTCAATTTACTAAATCAACTAGTTTGTGTGATTTTTTTAATGGACATTACAAAGTCACTTCAAATCCACAGAGAGCAACAAACAACTTAAAGACAAAAGCTTGCAAAACATAGGAAAAAGTGTTTGAAGTTTTCTCAAAAGTATTTGGGTCTCGTAATCGATGGGATGGATTGAAAGAAAACGCTAATGCCACATTTTGTAAGGGTGCCAATAAATCTAAACAAAGCAATTTTATTCAAGTTCATTTGGTTGGAGCTCTTAAATTCAACAACACTTTGTAGTCTAAAGTGTATCAGCAATTATCCCAATGTTCGAACCAATACCATAATTCACAAAATAATAGTTGAATTTGGCAATAGTCTTCTTGAGATTCTCTACTTGCAATTTGATAATATCGCAAGAGAAAATAAAAATTAAACAATGTTGGCATATTCATCCATGTTGGTTGCTTTAAAAAATTTCAAAAAATCAAAAAAGGATTTTTATTAGTGGGCCACTCTCACAATTAAATTGACCAATGTTTAGCTGTTTTTCTAAAAAGATGAGATGCAAGAAAGCTTTTTCTTTCCCAATACTGCATAGTATTATCGAGGAGTCATGCCACCCTACATCAAATGTGTTTTTATTACGATGCACATTTGATTTTAGAGATTACATCACAACGTCGGAGGAAAATTGCATTGCACCAATAAACGATATTAGTTTTCAGCATCAATTCAAAATTGCAAATAATGTTGATGGCATCACATTATTGTGGGGAAAGCAAGTTTCAAACTCTGTTACCTGGAAGCAATTTTCAAACTCTGTTACCTGGTTACCTTCCGATAGACTTAGTGCTCATTTTTTACAAAGTGTGTCTTCTTTCCAAGTTAAGCTTGCACCTTTGTGTCATCTAACTTCTATCCTGAAAGAGCAAAAGCCTAAAAAAGAACTTTGTTTCGTTGATCCATTTGCAGCATTAAACTTTTTGGAAATGACCATTCAAGCAACATATCAATTTTTTGACGAGTTTGATCGACATTGGTGGATGGATTTTTTTTGAAGAGAAAAAATTAAGTTTGCTTAACTTGAGAGATGCAAACTTGTCTGAAGGATTTCATTGGCCATTTAGATCTTCAATTTCAACAACGACAATTGATTCCCCTGTTGTGCCACAACAAACTGAACCTTTAAACCTTTTGCAAAACGAAGAACATGAGATTTATTTGGGTTCTAAAAAAAGTTGACAAACTGTAAATGCTGCCAAGGCTAAATGGTTTGGTAAACTAGATGAAATAAAGGTTAGTAATCTCATTGGACTTTTAGCCTCAAAAAATAGCGAAAATCATCCATTTTAGTTTGCTAAAGTAATTGGCTTCATTCAGAGCAACGACACATTGGCAAAAATTGTACATGTGCATTGGATGCATACCACTTCACCAAATGCTTTTTTGGGAAGGTATGAGCTAGAAGTGTTGCCATTAGATCCAAATACAAGTGGAAACGTTCAACAAAGAATTAGCCAAGAGTCGATGATGTAAATCTCCAAGATGTGGACGTACTTGTATTTAATTTCAAGCTGACAATAACGAACCATTTTTGAAAGTCAACAATATGTATTTTGCAAGAATGTCTTGGGTTAAGTGCACAATCATCATCTTCGACTCAGCTTCAACGTAGAAAAGCCACAATACAAAATTCTCTCAACATTGGATGTTGACTCGAATGAGAATTTGCCAGTAGACTCTAATGAGGAAGTGTTGAAATTGTCAAATTTTAGCTTTTAGATCTATGTTAATCTGTACATAAGTTGATCCCACACGTGTGGAGCCTGTTCCCACATGTGGATGGTAGTCATAAATGCATTCAAATTTAGTTGGATAGAAATTCGGTGCTATCACTGAAAAGCAACGTGTCGTCGACATACAAGGTGAGATAATGAAAGAATGCTACACTGACTTGAAATAAACATTAGAATGGGCAATGCTTGGTTGAAAACCGTGTTGAATGAGGAATGTGTTAATCCTCTGAAACCAAGCTTTGCTGATTGTTTCAAGCCGTAAAGTGCCTTGTGGAGTTTACAGACACGATTCTTCATACCTTCGAGAACATATCCCTCAGGCTGTAGCATGTAGATGTCTTCTTCAATAACTCTATTCAGATAGGCTATCTGTACATTGAGTTGATGTACTTTGAGGTCGGTCGCAACAACAAAAGATAGGAGGACTTAGATCGATGAATGCTTGACTACTGGACTGAAAGCTCATTATAGTTTATGTTCAGAATCTGAAAAAATCCTCACACTACTATTTGGGTCTTCCTTCTATCAGTACCCCCATTAGGATTTTATTTGATCTTAAAGACCCATTTGCAATCAATAAGATTGCTGCCAACTGGTGGTTCGATTAATGACCATGTCTGGTTCTTGATCAAAGACGAATATTCTCTGTCCATTGCTTCTCTCCAGAGATCGGAGTCTGGTTGGCTAAGTGCCTCATCGACAGTAGTCGGTTTTTGAATTAAAAGACATGCAGACTCATTAATGTACCTCGTGGGTTGTGTGCGCACTTGATTCAATTTTCTTGGAGGTAGCGTCGGCTGGTGATCCAACCCTTGGACTTGTTGTTCCTGAGTAACATCAATGTCTTCTTCTGACTCGTTGTCGAATAGTTGATCGACTATTGGCATGCTTGAACCAGAGGCTCGAATAGTCGTGTCGGTGGCATGTGTCAAAGGTTCGCATATTGAACTTTTCCTTTGCCTTTGAAGTCAACGAACTGATCCTCAATATAAATCGTATCCTTGATGAATAGAATCTGATGGGTATCGGGATCGTACAACGGTCGTACAACTTGTGAGTGTTGTTAGAGGAGGTATATCCATTCAGGATGGTCTTGAGACCTTGGAAGTCGAATTTCTTCCTTGTTTCTTTTGAGATCTGCATGTAGGCAATGCATTCGAATACTCGTAGGTTCTTCACTGAAGGCTTAGATCCTTTTCAAAACTCATGGGGTGTTCTACCTGAGAGGGCCTTGGTCAAACATCTATTCTGGATGTAAGCTACAGTGGAGACAACTTCAGCCCAAAAACTCTTCAGCAATGATGCGAGTGCCAACATGCATTTGGACGACTCGACCAGAGTATGTTTTTTTCTCTCGGTTAGGCCGTTAGACTAAGGCGAATAGGGAGTGATAAACTGTTGTTCAATCTTGGCTTTGGTAATACTCCTTGAATTCAGTAGAAATATACTCTCCACCATTGTCGAACCTCAGGGCCTTAATCTTTTTGCCAGTTTCTTTCTATGTCTGCTCCTTGAAGTGTGGCAAGCTTTGTGAAGCTTGTGGTCTATCCAAGACACATAAGCAACCATTCAAGAGATCTATGAATAGATCTTCCTCTCCTCTTGATCTTATTCCCTGGATGTACATTCATTTTCACATGAATATAATGGTGGAGCTTTGATATATGTAACCTTCATAGATGATTGTACTGATGGAATCTCTGACAGGCAGATTGGCGGCATCACTCTTTGATTTGCTGATGAAATCTGTTGAGCACGTAGTTGCCAAACCTCTGATTCCTGATGCAAACCTAGATAGAGTCGATCTACTTAGTTGCAGCTACTGCTACAAACTACGATCTAACCTCTTCTAAGCTACAGACTGACACATCAGTTCTAAAATTAATTAATAAATAGTAGACAATGTTTAACAACATGTAATAAATTGAAAAAAAACAAAACCTATAACTATTGTAAGCAAGCATCATAATAATTCACAGATTGCACATGTCACGGGCAGAATGCCGAAACATTTATTATCAGAAATAAGTTTTACAGCAAAACGTTTTGGGCGTTGCCTATATCCCAAACAGTGCATTATCGCAAGAGAGATACGCTCTCTTACGAATGACTAGTAACTCAAATACTAGCTCTATCTGCTCTGAAATAACTAGTAACACATGTACTAGCTCTCATGCATTCTGCTCTCTCTTTCGTTGATCCTATATGTAAGCAACAAAGAGATTAATTAATGTAATATGTAGTAATAAAAAAGACATTTTATGCTAATTGCAACTGCTTCTGGTTGCCTATCACTTTCCTCCGTATTCAGCTGCTTGCATTGCCTGTTCCTTGGTTCCATTTTGCGAAAAAACGCGAAGAACGAGTTGTTGCAAATTTTTGAAAATGCGAAAAAGCCAAAGGCATGTGGAAATATGTTCTACGTCATATTTGGCTATGTGTCACAAATTTTTGAAAACGCAAAAAACTCGAGGGTCCATGGAAATATGTTCTAAGTAAATTTTTTTTGTGATTTTTGGGAAATTTTTCATGAAAAAGCATGTTTTTGGCAAATATTACAAAATCAAAAAATGGTTATCCATTTTTAAGATTTTAACCCACTTCAAAAGATTTTGTGTTTATATTTTTGCAGGTTATTGAAGACTCAAGTATGGTCAAAGGAACAACAAGGAACCTACCTTATTGATCATACTTCATGTTTCAGCAATGTCATGTCAATATGTCGAAGTGAATCTATCTGCATCTCTTTGTATAAAATGAACCTTAAAGATGGACTAATATTCTTTTTTGGTGTTGTTGAGCTGAGGTAGCATCATTATTGCACTCATTACTTCATAGGTTTCCAAAAATTGGTGATCCTTTATGGCAATGTGGCAATGGAGGCTCATTCATAGTGTTTATTACATCTCACATGAGGTGGGATATGGAGGAAGCAAGCAAGAAAACATTCATGTCTTTGTTTTCAATCATGTTTGTTGTTGTTGTATAGATATATCAGAGGTGGAAGCATTGGGGAACCCATTTATTATGATTCTTTGTTATTCTTCATGTTGTTTTTTATCTTGATATGTAAAATTGATATAAGAAATAATGAAGCATCCAATATGGACACTATTCTCTATATCAATTATGAAATCTTTCCATTCATATTTATAGATGCTTAGATAAAAGATACATTCTTAAAGAGCTAATTCTTAAGATAAAACAATGCTATAGTGTGAAATAGTTAGTTGAAGAGGGAGTGTGCCAAAATTGTCAACTTTTACTTGACTAGTTTTGGCTATTTTAGGCATTTTAGAGGCCAAACTTGTATATACACTTCACATGGTTTTCTCACACGTGTGAAATCGATGGACATGACCATTTGTAAGTTGGTTTAAGTTGACTTAGTCACTTGTACATAAAAAAGTTCATTTTTAACTTTACTTGGCAATTTTGGCCAGTATAGCTAGTCTAGGCCAATCTGACTAGTCTAGGCCAAATTTTGGATAAGCTAGGCCAAACCAATCTAGAGAGGGGATGAGAGAGTCATCACTCTAATCTATAAATAGCAAGATTTGCGCTAAAATATTATAACCTAAGAGGTATTCCACATTTGGAAACTTTGGAGTCAATAATATCTTCTCATCTTTGGTTCTCTTCTACATTTGGATAGAATACTTGATGTATGTTTGTTTAATCTCTATTGGAGGACGAAAATAAATGATTTAGCGCAGTTGTACGACCTGTTAACAAAGAATTGGATAAGTTCTTATCAGGTATTGAATAGCTTTTTGATTCTATTATATTTTGGTAGAATGATATTGATCAAACTAGTGAGATTGTGTAGAAATTGTCTATCAATTTGACAAGTGATTTGTGTGCAACTATTGTTGGCCTAGATCCACATTTAGGATCATATTTAGATCTTAAATTTCATGAATACTTGTAGATGTAATCTCTTGAATTCAACCAACAAGGCTAAAATCAAAGCCCATAAGCTTTAAGATGCCCATGTAATCTCTTGCATGTTATCTTATGAATGTATTAACTAATGAATGGATTTTGACTTCAATTTTCTCACCTACCAGTGAGATCATAAGGTAGAAAAGCCCTCCTTTTCCAAGCAAGAGGATACAAGATAGATTTGAAATATCTAAAAAATATTTGAGGCTTACTAAAACAATTGGTGTGCAAATTACAAAAAACAATCTTTGACTAGCAAAATTGATGTTCTCCAACTCTCTGTCCAATTCAAAATATGATGATGCATTTTTGAAGATTGAGTGAGCACACCCGATAAAAGCCAAAGGATTTGAAGTGCAGTGCAATTTGCAATTGAGGGATGACACATGTTGGCACATTGAAACAGGAAAATTTCTCATCAAACGACTCATGCACATGTTGTTGGCTCAAAAATAGGATTCAAACTTATTTATCATAAAGGACTTGATTATATGTACATTTTATAACCATATATATAGATAAATAACAACACACCTAGGCTAAGATACTCTAGTTATGAATAGCCTAAGAGGGTATGATACATTTTCTTCATATTACACCATATTATGTTGTTTCAAAGGTATATTATATTATATCATATGAATCAAAGCTCAAAAGCTTTAAGATGATTAGATCACAATAAGTCAAATTATGTGCATTGATGCAAAATTGAACAACCAAATTTATGCATTGTTGACTTGTCCAAGAATGTATTAAATTCATTGACAGAGTCTCCCCTTCCTCACTTAGAAGCATTAGTTAAAAAACAAAAATCCTTGGAACAATTGCATTCTAGCTATAGATACGACTTTTGATTTGAATGTCTTAATTTAAGTTTCAATTTTTCGTGAATGACAATCTTGTATATCAATCAATGATTTTTGTTTTCCATGTTTGTAGGATTATGAATCATCATGTCATTCAAGTGATGATCCTAACACTCACTCCATATCCAAAACAACATCAGCGTATGACAAGCCACATATAAATCAACTATCATGTCGCGGGCATATGGGATTGAGAGCCATGATGAAAATAGATGAACAATAATGTGCCAAGACAAATAAGCCTCGACTTAGTTCTTCTTCTTCTTCTGAATCAAGTTCAAGTGCTAAAAATGTTTATTGGATTCAAACACGAAGTCGAATTACAAATAACCTGAAAAATAATGTATATGAGCATCATGACATGGAAGAACACATTGAATGTGGTATTGAATTATTTGTGAGTGTTGAGGATAAAGAAATCGAGAGAAGAATCAAACACACCATTATACCCTAGAGCTAAGAGATATCATTTGTGTAGTTTGTTGCCTATATTGAACCTCCAGCAAAATATAAATGAAGTGATACAAGTGTTACATCTTCATTTGGATACCAAACAAGACCTACAAGAATCGAAAACAAAAAATTGAGTATCGGTCAAAATTGATTATTGATGGAAAAACCTATATTATTCCAAAAGCCCATTGGCTCTTTACCAAGGAAGGATACAAGTACATAGGGTCAGTCATTTGAGAGATGAGAACACCAATAGGTTTTACTCATTCACTACGAACATCATTCACAATAGAAGAAAAGCTTCATGGTCTCAAATCTCATGATTGGCTGAAGATGCTTGAATACATATTTCCAATGTGCATTCGTGATTGTTGAACTGATCAACTTCACGATGCCATTTTCAAATTAGCATCTACTGTCAAGTACTTACATTTTCTTGTTCAAGTTTTATGCTATTCTGTATTTTTTCAAACAAAAGTTTGACAAAATCATATGGACGTATTGAAATATTATACTACAAACATGATGTAGGTGGATGTCTAAGCAAATTCGTGAGACAGACGTGCAAACAAAATATGAAGATTTGGTGGAGGTTTTTTGTGTGAAAAAATCAGATCCAAAACAAGCCTAATGGATCACTTGGATCTAGAGGTAAATTTGGTTGCACATCTATTCCATCAACAATGTAGAAAATCATGCATTTAACATGCTAGAACATGGAAATACGTAAGAAAAACATTATAATCACTAAGATCCATGTCTGTACAACAACAGTAGTACATCACCCTTCACACAACAACAAGAAAATTAGCATTCTACACATGAGAAATCCAGATATCAAGAGGAGAAGAGCCAGAAGAAGACAATAGCATAGAAGATGAATGTTTTCCAAGTAAAGAGAAAAATCTTGAATAAATTCTCCATGATAGTACAACTATTTATAAAAACAAATGTGTCATTTGGCCACTTGCCAGAAATTACCCTAAAATAGTGGTTTCTAGGTACTTCACCAAAAACCTAGATTTTCATGACTAGATGCAATGTATCTTAACTAGCCAATAAAAATGGGTCTATATACGACCTTATAAACTTTTCTACTTGATATAAATAGTAAGTACACTATTCTTAGTCCTTATTGACATAAAAAACTCTACCTCTAAGTTGAAAATTCACTTTGGCCTCAAAATTGCCAAATTAGATCAACTTAGCTAGTTGACATATTTCACATTCCCTCTTCAACAAGTTTTACCACTCAAAATAGCAACATTCATAATTGATATAGATAATAGTGTCCATATTGGATGCTTCACTATTTCTTACATTAATTTTACATATCAAGATGAAACTAATACATGAAGAACAAAATAGAATGTAAATGTTATGATTCCTCCATGCTTCCACCTCTAATGTCTCTAGAAATAAAATCAACCAAGCAATAAATGTGAGTGATGATCATTTGCTTGCATGCTTCTTCCATATTTGTCCTTTCTTGAAATGTTTCCAACTCCATGGATGAGCCTCCATCTCCATCTTGCCATAAGATATTACCAGCACTTGAGAACTTATGCATGAATGAGTGACATAATGAGCCTCCCTGAGCTCCACCCAATAACACTAATCCATCCTCAAAACCAAAATACATGTGATTGAGGCTTGCTATCAAACCCATCTCCACAACAAGTACAGATTTTTAACAGCTCATTTTTTGAGAGATATTTGTGCATTAATTTAAACATATTAATTCACCATATTAAATGCTTGATGTGTTGTAATTTTCTTGCAGATTAATATCTTCTGTGATTGACAAATGGAAGCAACAATTCACTTCCAAGGAGGGTTCATCGATTCAATCAGCATCCCCTTCGTTAACACTAAAGTTATCCTTAGCAAGGACTTCCTACAAAGTAAAGTCGGTGGACATGCAAATGTGGTTGAGTTGGACCAAGATGGGAGCCACCGTCCAAAATACACATACATAAACATCGATTGACGTGTCAGGGGAAGACCAAAAAAATTGAATTTTGAGTATGCTACTGTCGGAGCTCCACATGTTTCCAATTAATATGTAGTGGTTGAGCGGCATGTACATCCTTATGTGTGGGCAATTAGAAGAACTGATGCCAGTAGTCATGTCAAGTGCATGGCTTGGATCAATATGCAGACAATCTATTTCATATTCTGGCCGCGCGACACCAGCACACTATTGTTATGGGGCTCGAAGACATCCCAATGACATGATCCCGCAATACTTGTGGTCTGTCCCAATGATTTTACCCATACGTGGGTGCCAAGCAAAGCCATCATCTAGAAGCCTGAAATGACTCCAAGCAAATGGCCAATAGCCGAGGGAACTAATTTGATCCAAGTGGAAATACATTCACTCACCCAAGTAGGTATAATAATCAAGGGCGTCCTACTCTATTCCAACATTTGATTTAGTTAATTGTATACTCTTATATGCAACAATATTGCAAGGTGTTATTTGTATACAAAATGCAAGATTCATTTTTGAGACTCCCACAAAGCAGGTCAACCAAAGGGAGCCAACATTTCAAAATGTGGGTCTGCGAACCAAGATAGCACAAAGGATTGTGTCACAAATAATAGGCCATGCAATGAACAGACCAATCTACCAGGAGATGGATGTTATTTCAAATATCGCAAAGGGATATCAAAGAAGGCCTTGTCCATGATTCAAAGGGCCTTGTCAATGAATGCACAAGTAAAACAAGTAAAATGAATCCACGCATAGTTGAGGTCTTTACCGTTGTGCATTTTGACGATGATAGAGAGAAGGAATATGATGTTACAATTTACAAACAACCTTCTTGTACATGTCCAGATTTTCAATCGAGACGTGTGGAAGGAAAACCATATTTGGCATGCAAAAATATCTATTTTGTGTTTTTTGTATGTTTGCGAACTGGACCAATATAGCAACATGTTCATCCATCAACCTCTATTGATTAACATTGAAGTGCTCGAGCACTATCAAAAGAACAAACGTTTTGGTGATGTAACGACTAGTTTTGAAAGATGCCCATGCAAGAGAAACATGACATTTTGCATTAAAAAGGAACAAGTAATACGAGAGAGAGAATCTTTCATAAGTTATATGGCACTGGCTATCAAGGAAATTTTGTACTGTTGCGTTTTTGTATTGTTGCTTTTACTTTTGACAAACAAGGTGTTTTGTTCTTATTAAAAGACCACAACCTGTAGAAAAAAGCTGAGCATCCCCATATTTTTTGTTATATGACATTCCTTTGCTATGTTTTGTATTAAATCTTGTTTGTCGTTTAAGTGCTTTGACAACAATTCTGGATTTACATATTGGATCATTTATGAAAATTATCTTGATTGCAAAAAGCTCGCCAACTAAACTTTGCTCCAAAAACTCGCTTTCAATAGCTCGCCAAAAGATCAACCCCCCATCCATGGTCGAAATTTCGCCACATCATTGTGCACTAATAACGCAATCTTGGTTTGATGGACATACTCGGCTGCGTACAGCAGTGTGTTCCCGATTAAGATTTCCAATCTATCTTGGCATTTGATCTTCATCCAGCCTTGGAGAGAGGCCCATGCTAAGATTGCCCAAGTTTTCAGATTCGATTCCATCCAGAATCCGTATAACTCCCAGGGCTCATTCCATTCCCCTGTTGTGATATCCCTCATCTCTGGCAAGAACAGATAATTGACATTCCAGGCATGCTCAACGTTGAGTAGGAATATCCATGTTGACAAAGCTTTGTACAAAGTTGTTACCTCCCTGCCCACCTTTGTTCTTTGTCGCTTTACCCGGGACTTCCGTGGTACCAGCATCTGATCCTAGGCTGGCATAGCCCCCGCTTGACTACTCTATGGTGGACTCTGAGCCTTTTGCATAGAATCCTGCTTGGCTTGAAGCTCGTCAGTCATGCGTGCTATCTCATTCACTGGTAATCTTGTAGCTCCGCGTACAATTTTGTACATTCCGTCTCTTTTGCTTGCAGCTTCCCCTGCCGATCAGCTATGTCCTGTCTCAATTTTTGCATGTCCACTTCCAGCTGTTGTAGGTTAGCCTGCACTTGAACGGCCTCCTAATGGCTTACCCAGTCATTGCATTGGTGAGCGATAGGTAAGAAGCCCTGCTTCTCCGCTAGCTCCTTCTCCAATTGCAGATTCTCCTCTCTCAATAATCTCTGCTCATCAATCAGCAGCTCAATCTTTTCATTCGACCAGGTGCACAAAATGTTTGTGGCCCATTCCTTCAATCCTGCATTGTCGATGTGGACTGGGTAGCAGTAATGCTGTCAATCTAGGATTGTACTAAATCCCACTCATATTCAATAACATCCTTGTAGGTTTTTATTTTTGTGATCCTTTCAAAGTACTGGGCATTCTTGTCTCGCAATGCCTTGTTGTCATCCTCCTTTTGCTGCAACTGTTCCTTCAGGGAGTTGATGCACACATCTTGCTCTTGCAACTGTGCTTGGTATTGGTGCACCTTGGGTCCCTCCCCATCAGCAAGACGCAACCTTGTTGTTTGCTCATCATACAAGATTTGCCAGTAGGCAACCTGCTCCTCTAAATTGAAATAGCCACGCAAAAATTCCATACCGGGTCGTAACTCTGGTGAGAATTCAGATGACGTCCGCAAGAACCCGTGAAGTTGATCATCATCTCTATACAGCCCGAGTGCAGCTTCCATCCCGACTGTCTACAGCTTATCATCTTGCATTTGCATGGTAGTGTCCGCTGCCTGCTCAACATGAATGGCCATTCTTTGGTCATGTTGTATGATCGGCACAGAGTCCGAATCCCCTGTTGTGTCATCCATCTGCGTCGCTCCCTGGTGTGCTTGAGAACCATAGCACCCAGATTGAACCTCTGCCTCATCCTCTTGCAGCTTGGGTATTGACACAATACCATTGACCCCTACTGTTGGCATGGAAGTAGTCTGCAAGGAATTAATTTCCTGATTGGTTAACACTCCCACATATCCTGGTGATATGTGCACCCCATTCGTTGTAATTCTTTGCACTATCGAGACACTTCTTGAATTGCTTATATGCAATTGTGCCCCAAGGAATAGCTGTTCCCTTCAAAGCAGCTTGGATTAGTGCAAAGTTCTTCACCGATATATATTGATCCGTGTGTCATGCAAAAATCATTTGATTGAACCATCTCCCCAGAGCACCGAGGGAGGATGGTTGGCAGAGACTCAATTTGTAGCCCTGTTCACTATTGAAACTTCTGCGGAAAAAAACTCCGCCATCTTCACTGAAGGCACGTTCATGGTATCCCCATCTATTGGTAACTCGATGGTATTTGTGAACACCTGCTCCGTGATTGGAATATTGGTGCTTCGCACTTGCGTGAACCCGTGCTCTTCTGATTCTTTCTTGATGTTTGTCAGAAATTCCACAGCCGCATCCTCAACGATCTTATTCAAATGGAAGTGCTGCAGGTGATCTAGCCGCAACTGTTGTAGATAATCCTGAATCAGGACACCCTTGACCTCCATGCGTTTGATGAACCGAGAGCCTTTTCGTAGAAACCGTAATATCAAATGGAATCATGGAGCATGTGGTTTGAGCATGGTTGTTGAATACTCGCATAAACCTTGTTGAATCATTGTATGGACAATAGTTTATGGTAGTTCTTCTCTGTTAAGTTGTGGTAATGCTGTTAAATATTCTGTTAATGTAAAGTGCAATCGACTTTTATTAGTAGTTCTGTAATAGATCGTGAATGTTACTGTATTAAGCTTTGATATGTTAGTTTGAGTTTACAATCGCTTGAATGGCAGTTAATGTTAGGAGAGGGTCTTAGGGATTAATACATGTTGGTTTAGGGGTTCCGTTGTCGTAATCAAGAACAGGTTGTTAAGGGATAAAAACACACCCCCAACAGGCTCCACCATAGTACAATGTATATGTAGAGTAATAAGTGCAAGGGCACTATGTTGCTTTCCCTTTGCTTCTTCTTTCTATTTGCAAGTTGTTTATGATTTTTTGAGAGATTAGAGAGGATAAGATGTAAGCACACCTCCCCCCCCCATTGTAATCTATTCTTTCTTCTTCTTGCTTAAAGTAGGGTGGATAGTTAAATGTGGTTAATCTAGGTGTGGTTAGAATAGGAAGAGGGTAGTTTTTCAAGCTAACTTTGCAAGAGAAGCACTATTCGCTTGGGAACGAATCGATGCATGACGGATGAACTAGGACGCTACAACTTGGATTCATAAATCTTTTTCAAGGTTTCCCAATCTTCACTAGATGTGTGCGCTTACCAACTTCCTTGAGAAGTTCATTAGTCCATTCATCTTGATAATATGAGGAGCTTTCTTTGCCCTTCATTCATACTTCAATTGTTCTTGAGATGCCAAAAGTCTCTCCTCCACACCTACAACAATTTCCATCAACTCATTCATCTTGAGTAGAGACTCCATTCTCACCTTTCAAGTTGAATAGTTGTTTGAGGTAAGCCTATCATTGCTCTCCGACATGAAGTCTCCATTTGTAGCCATGTTGCAATGATTGATTCAAATCTTGAAACTAGTTCCAATGCACTTTCTTGATCCTCACCAAATAATATCAAGAAGAAATCACAAAGATATGGAGCCTATCCATCCTCTCTTTCTCTCAAAAAACTAGCAAATCTAACAGATAGAATTGATTGACACTTGATCAAACTACAATAGAATGAATTTTTGAAATCAACCAAACTTGAATCACACTCTTGAAAAGATCAAATCCTCTATCACAAGAGATACTATCCAACTTTTATGATTTCATCAAAAGAAAATACTATTGAATGAATCACAAGCTATTTGCAAAAAGCTAGAAACTTGATACAAATTATAATAGAATGTTACTTCCATAACCATGTGAAATTTTTGTCTCCACATTCCAGTTAGTAGAATTAAAAAATGGCCTACTCCAAGTGATTTGACCTAAAATGAGATTAGGATCCTTTCTGCACTTGAAAAAGCTTGATTTGAGATAAAACCCACTACAACTCTATATAGAATTGATGGCGCTCTCAAATACTCCACTAAATTTGGAAAAAACTCCAAATTTAGCCTAAAAAAAGCTTTGATATCATGTGAAAAAATCAGATCCAAAACATGCTTAATGGAGCACTTGAATCTAGAGGTAAATTTGGTTTCACATCTAGTTCATCAACAATGTAGAAAATCATGCATTTAACATGCTAGAACATGGAAATACCAAAAAAACTCATTATAATCACTAAGATCCAATATAGTACTGTACCTATCCGTACAAAAATAGTACTACATCAACCTTCACACATGTGACCTCAAGAACAACAAGAAAATTAGCATTCTACACATTAGAAATCAAGATATCAAGAGGAGAAGAGCTAGAAGAAGACAATAACATAGAAGATGAATGTTCTCCAAGTAAAGAGAGAACTCTTGAATACATTCTCCAGGTTGGTACAAATATTTATAGCAAAAATGTGTCATTTGGCCACTTGCCAAAAATTGTCCTAAAATAGTAGTTTCTAGGTATGTCACCAGAAACCTAGATTTTCATGACTAGATGCAATGTATCTCAACTAGCCAATAAAAATGGGTCTAAATCTGACCTTATAAACCTGTCTACTTGTTAAAAATAGTAAGGAAACTATTCTTAGTCCTTATTGACATAATAAAATCTATCTTTAAGTTGAAAATTCACTTTGGCCTCAAAATTGCTAAGTTAGATCAACTTAACTAGTTGACATTTTTCACAGTATGTATGCTTGAGAGAAAACTTTCAACTTCTATATTAGACATACAAGTGCATCTATTTGTGCACTTGGTCCAAGAATTTGGTATTGCTGACCTTTGGACTTGAGATGTAATGCAAATGATTTTGATTTGTGGATTCATTAAATGTAGTGTGATTTTTTCTAAATGAATACTATAATGCTCTAATTATGTCTCTATAGGTGGATGCTTTTCTTAGAGAGATTCATGAAAGTTTTGAAATATTTTGTTTATCAAAACAAGGCCCGAGCAAAGCATGTCAGAGGGATTGTTAGTCTAGGAATCTTGTTTTAATGTTACTAAACTTTTGCGTCAAATAGATCCATCTGCTCCACGTCTATGGAATGTTGAGGAAAGCAATGAGGTGAAAGGTTAAAAACCTCAAAGTATGAGTAGTTTAAAAAAAAGTGACACATATTCTTAGAATTTTTTTTTTCAATTTTCATGCTCTACAATTCAGGAATAATGGATAAATGGTTGGAATTATATGAACAAGAGAAGAAATTAAACAAGGCATTGACTAAAAATTGATGTCGATACAATAGGCGTAGAGGTCAAGTTGTACTTTCACATGGACCAATCAATGCACCCTAGATTGTATGGTTGACACACTTCAAAAAGCAAGATCAAAGGGATGACACAGAATGAGAATTTGCAAGAGGATGTGATTGGAATCTTTAATATTACCATTGTTAAATGTGCAGCTACTTTTTCAAACCAGATTGACTAAACAAAAACTGGTGGTATGTTGTTCAAGTCAAGTCATGTGGAAGACATGTATTTGAAAATGCATACATCGAGAATGAAATAGAGGATTTGAATGGACAACACAAATATATATGATGAAGATGTAGAAATTTCTTCAAGTTTTCTACCCTAGAAATGAATCCAATGATTTTGTCCCAAACAATGAAGAGGACAATAGTGATTATATGCATGAGGACAACAGTGGTTCAAATTCTATAGTGATGATTTTCATCATCTAAGTGAAGATGAGTTGCAAGATGTATTGGCTAATGAAATTGAATCTTGCGATGATTAATAGACTATGTGTATATCACAATCAATTTTTTGATAAAACAATTGATTTTAGAATCCAATATATATTGTTTTCAATATTCTTACATCTATACAATGTTACATTTCTTGAGTTGCATTTCAATCACAGTTTCACAATCACTTAGTTTTGGAAAAACTTATCAATAGATATCTAAATAAATTAGGAAAACAATTAAAGAATGAAAATGTGGCAATATCCTCATTAGTGCACATCTATGAAAGTCAATTAAAAGAAAATATTGCACCATGTGTGCTAGCCGATATTTTCGCATGGAAAATTGGGTTAATATTGAAGTTTATTTTTGCAAAACTGTAAAAATCAGCATGTAAAACCCGACTAGTAGTGAAAAATTGGCATAAAATTGCCTATATTTCTGGGCCCCAGCCTGCCCTAAAAGTGGTTAGAAAAACTTTTGTGATTGTAGAAATGGCCTACAAAAATATTTTATGGCTTTTAAAATTGGCCAGTTACAAAATAATAGCCGGCATGACTATGCTAGAATTTCAGCATGTACTGAGTCAACTTTTACTAATATATAATTACTCAGTGTATTTCTCAGGGAAACTGGTTTGTCGTGGGAGACCTAGTCATGAATGCCGCAAAAGTTAGTTTAAGGGAAAGAGCCATCAAATGAAAATTTGTTTATGCAAACACAAGATCGTGATCTATGGTGCAATATCGAAAAATCCTAGAATTGGGCGAATTTCGGGAAATGAGCAAAATGTGCGAACCAAGTCAATAACCCCATAGGGCAAAAACCCAATCTAGTTGTCTAGTTTTTTTGTTGCTTGCAGGTTAACGACATTCTTTAAAATTCTAAAGGATGGGTCCTAAGGGCTGTCTTACAGTTTTAAGACAGACCCACTGTGTCGAAATTTGGAGAAAATGCAAAACAGAGGCTAATTTTCGCATAGAGAATCTGTTTATGTCGGAACAAAAGCTGTACAAGACTGTTCTACAATGTTTAAGCTTCGTTTTAAACCAAAAATCTAGTGATTTGGACATCAGCAAAAAAACTTATTAAGTTTTTAGTGCAGAGACTCCATTTTTCATTAGGGACAGCATAAACTTTACATAAAAATATCACTGTAAAACTTGTGAAAAGTTGATCAAACGCTAGTAATTGATTGTCATGCTAAGTGCAGAACATATATAGAATGAAGCGGATGTTTTTTTTCAAGGAATTAAGAGGTCAAATTGGTTTTACGAACTAACCAAGTGATAAGCCTAATCGAGGTGATGTCTTATGCCCTCTCCCTCGGTTACGTGCACTTATCATTAGTTAGCTAAGTAAAACACTTGCAGAAAATTCCTGAAATTGAATTGATCATTCATTTATGTCATTGAAGTTGGCTATAATGGATCAAAAAACTAATTTGAAAAGTTTGACGGTAAGAACTTTCATACATGGCAAGTCAAGATGAGATTATTATTGAATGAGAAAAATCTGTGGGATCTTGTTGACGGTTCCAAAGTTAAGCAAGAAGATTCCGGTGATTCTTCTAGTATTGATTTGCGTGATAAGAGAGCTGCTGCTTACATTGGTCTTGGTTTGGCTGATTCTCAAATTCATCATTTAGACCTATCTAAGACTGCTCGTGAAATATGGCAATCATTGGAAGCTATATTTGGAGCATGTTCTAAAACTAGTAGAATCCTTCTTAAGCAGCAATTTTTTGCATTAAAGCCAGAAAGTGGAATGAGCTTGAATGATTATGTGAATCGTATGAAGTCAATAATGAATCCGCTTGTTGGAATTGGTTCTAATGTTCCCGAAGATGATGCTATGGTTGTGCTATTGAATAGCATGCCGACTGAGTATAGTAATGTCATTTTTACACTCAAAAACTTGCCTAATCAGTCATTAGAAATGATGATAGCTTCATTACTTGAAGAAGAACATAGGATGCAACATTCTGATGTTACAATCTCTTCAGATGAAGTTTCTTTGTTTACTAAATGGAAAGCTAATCAGAAAATCTAAAAGTGATGAAGGCAGTTCTAAGAGTAAAAAGAACGTTAAGTGCTTTTATTGTGGAAAGATGAGACATTATAAGAATCAATGTTTAAAGATGAAAGCGGATCTTAAGTCAAAGAAGTCCACTAAAAGTGATAAAGAAAAAGAGGAAGTGGACCTAACAGTTGTAGCTGAAAAGTCTTATGATGAAGCAAATGCTTGGTAATAAGTTTGTGCGCATGTACTTTATCTTCTATGGGATTCAGAAAGTTGTTGTAGGAGTGCTAAACTTGGGTATCCTAGAAGATGGTTCCTTGGATGCAGAAGTAAGGTGATCATATGAGGCAGTTTGCGGATCCATTTGCAGTTTCAGAGAAGGATATTATCCTTAGCATAACGCATGGACATGATGCAGTGAGCAATTTGTTTTGCAAATTCTAGTGGATGTTTGGCTCAAGGGAGGGTGATGGAATTTTTCCACACATTCTCCATTTGATGACATCAGATTTTTGCACTAATTGTTAGCATGAATGCCACATCAGTAGAGTTAGGAGTATAATGTACTTTCAGTGTGTATTTGGTTAAGCATGAAGTAACACCTCTAACGAAGTTGTCATTGAGGGAGGGTGTTAGAATTACTGTTAGTTATTTATAGACATACTTGAAATGTAATAGATAAATGTGGTAAAGGCCAAATGTGCCTTAATGTCAAGTTTGATATATTTTGGGCCCATCCCAATGTGAAATGGGCTGAGATCTTTTATGAAGAGGTGTAACCTCTCTCTCTCTCTCTCTCTCTCTCTCTCTCTCTCTCTCTCTCTCTCTCTCTCTCTTTGTTCTCTCTCTCATTGTCTTATGTGAATGCTTATGTGCATGCTCTGATTTCACACACACACTCATCCAACCTAACTAAGACACTTGTAGCAAGCCTAAGTAACTTGAGCCACATCAAATCCTAATTTAGGCCTAGTCATGATTGACATGTGTACTTGCCTATTTTGCCTCTAATGCCAATATTGGTGCTATCTCCAAGTAACATGTGGATAGATGTCTACAAAATTTGAAGTACCCTTAACTCAACATTGATCTGACATGACTATGACTATTTTCCACACGTGGGAACATGCTCCACACGCATGAGATTTCCATACTTATAAGAAATTCTATAATATTCAAGCTAGATTTTGCCAATTTTTCATAATAAACGGGTGCCTATTTTTTTTATAGGATCTTTGGATTTCATGTTTTAGATCTTATTTAATTTCCATGTCATTAAAAAATTGATTCTTTAGCTTTGTGACATCAAGAGATTAAGTGAAAGTCAAGCACAATCAATGACATAAGAACAAACAACAAAGATAATCAAGATTCAATGCTAATCTACATCTCAATATTGGTTGATCCACCAACTAAGGGTACTATTGTGGTTCCACTAAACAACTCTATCTACTCACTATATGACTTTGCCCAATCCATGGAGGTGCAAATGTGAAGGACTTGCATCTAATTTGCGTATATGCCCTTGAACTTAGGTTGTCCGGGAGTGTGGGCTAAAATATATCATAAGGGAGCTAAGCTTAACATTAAAGTGTATCTTAATAAAATTGCATAGAATCTATGACATAATGGTTACTTTGACGAGCAATTCTCAAGAGATACCAAATTTTGATGAGCAATTCTCAAGATCTGGCGTTGTATGCGCCATAATGTGATTTGACCCTCGCCAATTTCTTCTTTGGATGAAACACAAACCTTCGTGCTGGTGCCAAGAAACCAACACAAAGATTACAGAACAAAATCCAATTGTCATCCCAATCCAGAAGCCGGCCATGGAAATGACATCATTGAAGAGTGTCCGGTGATCATGTTGCGACAAATTTCGTGGTTGCAACTGTTGAGGAGGACTGATGCATGGTCGCTTAATGACATCTCCACAAAGACCAGGATTTCCTGGGAGGAATGAGGAAGTGTCAAATGTTGAAAATTGGCCACGCTCATCTCCTGGAATTACTCCTTCAAGATTGTTGAAGGAGACATTGACGGTGCTAAGAGATGATATATGAGCCAAACCAGATGGAATTGTCCCTGTAAGTTTGTTTCGAGATAGATCTAGAGTCTCCAATTGCCGCAGGTTTCCAAGATTGGGTGGAATCTCACCTTGAAGACTGTTGTTCGACAGTGTGAGGTATCTCAAAGCAATCAGCTTCGCAAGATCTTGAGGGATGCTACCAGTAATTAGAGCGTTCGAGGACAAGTCGATGAAGGTAGTGGTCACGAGAATGTAGGTATACTGCCGTGGTTCCCCTCTGAGAGTGAGATCTACCGTTTGATACAACGTTAACGGGTGAGCTCCAGAATTACTCGCACTTGAATTAGTTGTCACTTTAAAACCATCTAAATCGGCAAGATTTTGAGGAATGGGACCTTCAAAGGCATTGTGGGACAAGTCCAGCACTTGAAGGCTCTTCAACAATCCATGAAGGAATAGAACCATTGAGGTGATTGTGCGCCAAGGTGAGGACACGCAGGCTGAGCAAGTGAGCACTGTGGACATGCGGGGGGATCAGTCCGGTGAATTGATTCCAGCTCAAATCAATAAGCACAAGACTGGAATTACTGCTGCCAAAGGATGAAGAGATGATTCCTGTGAGGTTGTTGTGTGCGACCGAGAAATATCTTAGAAACTGCAACTTTCCGATATTCAGTTGTAATGATCCAAACAAGTTGATCTTCTCTAACCTGAGTGTTTCTAGCTGTGTACATTTTTGAAGGCTTGATAGACCTAAAGCACTGCCATTAAGGTTGTTATTTGACAAGTCCAACGATGTTAGATTGCTCAAGCTTCCCAGGAACAATGGAACGTCACCAACAAATCCATTTCCTGACAGATCCAAAGAGTCTAAGGATGTGCACCTTCCTAGAGTGTTAGAAATTGCTCCTGATAGCTTGTTTGTTGAAAGATCCAAAGATTGAAGCACTGTGAGATTGCCAAATTCCCAAGGTATGGCTCCTGTGAGTTTGTTATTGCCAAGAATCAAATACACGAGTGATGTGCAGTTTCCAAGAGAAGGTGGGATTCGGCCTGTGAGACTGTTGTTCATAAACGCCAGTGATTGGAGTTGATTCAGCAATGCCAGTTGGGTCGGTATAGAACCTGCAGGTGAAACATCATGTGTTCATCATGTTATATGAAATTGATTAGTCACGGTCCATTGTGTTGCAGAGATCCTGTTAAATGTTTTGTTCATATGCTCTCCGTAGAAAATGCAGATGATAAAAGCGAGTTATACGGGATCGCCCAAAGCGTGTCCATCCAAGTCTGAAGTACCGTGTCAGCAGATGTAAGTGACAAAAATGATGTGGAGATATCTCAGACATACAAACATTTATTGAGAGACAAAGAGTTGACTGAAAGTTGAACAAATTGGAAATACTATGAACTTTAGCTGCGATAATGAATGTTTGGACTCTGGAGTCAACATTGTAATTCATTGGGTAGGAGGCAACATTGTAAGGATACAATGGCAAGTCCTATTGTCCAGCGGTGCTAGCTAGGGGGGGGGGGGGGGCAAGGTCAGGCTTCGAGGCCCTTCCACCCCGGAATGCTGTGCGCCCGAGTGCGGAGGCCCGAGGGCACACAGCCTTCTGCGGGCGAAAAGGGCCGAGGAGCCTGACCTTCCCTTGCGTGAAATCTGTTTTCACATTTTTTTTTCTTTGGTTTTTTTTAGGTAAATTTTTTTTACACGCACCTTCTAATCGAAAGGTGCGTGTAAAAAAAATTTGCCCCACAGATTACGTTCTGTGTGGCGCTCAGTTTTCTTTGTAAAAATTTGAAAACTGATTTTACGTAAGAGTAACAGCCACCTGTCATTACAACGGGCCGACAAGCACACGTTATCATATATATATAATGTGTGTCACTAGAACTTTAAAAAAAACTATGAACATAATTTTCAAGTTTTAATCAATGATTACATTTGTGTGGGCTACCTATTTTTAAGGTTCCATCCATAAGGCATATGTATTTTCAAGATTGGATCCCTAAGGGTTAAGTGTTTACAAGACTCCATCCATGAGAAATATGTATTTTGAGGTTAAAACCAATCAATTGTGTAGACTCCATGATTATGCCCTTGGTAATGTGGTCAACAAACTCAATCTAGACAAGGGATTCAACGAAGGTTTGAGTAAACACACATTATGAACCCAAAATAAGATGAAATATGTGCTCGACTTTGTAGAAATCTACCTAAAAAACATGAGATTAGTGGCTCTTCTTGTTAGGACGTAAACCAAAATTAGAAGTATCCACATGCTTTGATGTTTACAATTTATTTTAAGGATGATAAGCAAACCATATCCATGAAATTAAAATATGTAAACACTAGAATTACATTATCATTGAAGTTGGGAGAATTAGAATGGGAAGGTACGATCGAAGATCTCGCGTAGTAGTAGCCCTCCCGCCTGTCAACAAAGGTTAGAATACTTGGATAGGTGCCTAACTATGAATAGATGCTACTTTTAGTTAGTTCTTCACTTTTTTCCTAACTCTAGCAACACTAACTCTACTCCTTCCTAACTCTACTCACCCCTAACTAGCATTCATCATGGATTTGAGAAAGAGAGAAAGAGAAGACAAGATGAGAAGAGTTAGAGAGGAGAATAGAGAAAGAGAGAGATAGAGTGGAGAGGGGGATAAGCTCAAATGCTCAAGATGCATGCTAATGGATAAACCATAACTATTAAAACAACAACATAGAAATGGAAAGCAAGTAGAAACACACAACAAAAGCATCAGCATGAGTGCTTAGCAAATGAGGATGCTTGACTCTCCAATTTGGTAGACTTTTCTATTGGCTAATATTCACAATGATCCTATCATTCATTTTGGACCCAACTTGATCCAAGGGTCCATAAAGTACATTAGTATTCACAAGAATCATGTGAGTCCAAAATTGGACCCAACCCTAAAAAACTGAAGTTTTAAAATGACTTTGGATCTCAAGTTTTATTTTAATTACAAAGGGCCTAAGTTTATTATTTCTATTTACATTAGCTTGCGTGCGCATTGAGCCATGGACTTATAAGCGCAAGAAGCCATGCCCTCGCAACACATTTATTATTAAATTTATCCCTTTGCTCACGTTGTATTGGGAATACCCCCAATAAACAGAAAAAGGGCAGGCTAGCCTAGGTTTCAAAAATATGGTCATTGAAGTTGTCTGAAGAGATTCATAGCCAAAGGATCATGAAACTAAACTCAAAATACTATCAAAATTTTACACGAAATGGTAATAATGGCACCTATTGGCACATTGAAATATAGAAATTTTCTATCAAACTATACATGCATGCACGCATGCTCCATTGGCTTGAAAACATAATTCAAGTCAATTAATATAATGGACTTGATCGTATGAACATTGTATAATTATAAATATGGATAATCACAACACACCTGAACAAAGACACATTAATTTAAAATAGCCTAAGAGGGCACGTTCATTTTACATTACATCATATTATATTTTTTGAAGGCACAAATCAAGAAGATTAAGATAGGGTAGCTTAATAGAAAAATGTCCCTTCATAACCTACAACCTATAACAATCAGTTTTGAATTGCATGCAAGATAGTCAACCATTAACAATAAAGGACAACAACTAGTGCTCAAATAATGTCCATTCTTGTCTAATGAATTGTTGGTTAGATAAGTAGGAGGGAGGCGAGAGTTAATGTAGAGAGTTGTTAGGGTGATTTTCAACAGGGGATTGGTCCAATCGAAAAGCCCCAACGAGGGAAGGACCCACATCGTCCTTACATGAATAATCAACAAATGGCCAATTCAACCCTGGGGGGTGCACTGATCACCTTGTACTCCTTGATCAATGAAAATTTTCCAAGCTCTCAGAAATATGACCAGTGGGAGATGATGATTGATTCTTACTGTGAAGAATTGTCAAAAATTGGCAGATCTAGCTTGATCAAAAACCATGTAGCATAATGAAAATTATGTACATAAGTGGGTCCCACACGTGTGAGGCCATGGTGCCACATGTGTAACCTATCTCAGTGTAGGTTAGAATAAGTCTAAAGGGTTGGTCATGTCATTTTGTTAGTGATTCCTAGATCGTGATGAGTCCGTGAGTGGACCACATGAACCTGAGGTGATTGTTAATATCCAGGAGAGGACTCTATGGAGTAGAGTGCTTCGAGAATTTTTAGTCAGGTGGAAGGGCAAATCAGAAGAGGAGGATACCTGGGAAAAGGAGGCTGATCTCCAGAAGAATTTTCTAGATTTTTTCCTACAAGGAAAAATTTAAGTTTAGGGGGAAGGAATGTTACATACCTATGTAACTAGTAGTACTTCAGACCCCTTATTGGATAAGGACAGGCAAGTGACTATACCTTAGTCAGAGGTATGGAGTCACGTGACACTTGGATAAGAGGTACCCTTAGTATTAAGGGTAGGTGCCTTAGATTGACATTAGAGGAGTTCTCAATATCAATAAGACCCTTTGTAAAGATACTTTTATTTTTTTTCTTTAGTTTCGACCATCACCAGGCCCAATCAAAATGCACAAATTTGAAATCTACGTAACGTAATTACAAATCTTATTGGAAATCAAAAATTTTGGAGTTTAAGACTATTCCAGGAGGTCAATCGATATCAAAAGTCTTAGTGCAACATGTTTATATGCATTCAGAAATCAAAGTACATGATATCAATCCTCATGATCATCAAAAATGTAATTGTAAGTATAGCAAAACATATGCACTCTACAGCAATCATAGGTGATTTCCTTTATTGATGCTATTCAGATTATAATTTAAATACTTCAACGTTGTTTTTTTCTTTCAGATTTATATTTATCATGCATAAGTGAATGGGAGTCCGCACAATCACTTGTAGGAATATTAGACGTGATTCACTCTGATGTTGGAAAGCTGCAATACAAAGGAAGAAGTCCAAAGGAACTTGCAGATTGTGATATCTATTTTTATGAATCTTTATATACGCCACAAATAGATGGAGGTTTTGGCAAGCTCGAAGTAATTCCATTGCCTAGTTTTCAAAGTGATGAGTGGCCTACTCCTGACAGCATTGTTTCTGAATTCTTGAGATGCAAGCTACTCATTGATATTAAAAATGCTATGAAGATAAGCACAGGCTCGAAAATTGTTCACCTAAGTTGGTTTATCTCATTGCATACATTTGTTGATTTTTTCTCGAGTGCTAGTGTTCGTAGGACACCAACTTTATTTGTTTGCAAGGATTTATCAGATGAGACTTTGTCAGATCTCATGGATCAAGGCTGGGATAGTAAAACAAATAATGACATAGAATGCAGGATTAAAAAGTCCTCAATGATATTTCGTTATCATATCGAAAAGCAAATGCTCCGTCTCACATTTAGCTACCAGAGATACAAGAAAATTGAAGGTACATGGCTACCACTGGATCAAGACTTTGAACTAAATGGTCACACAAACCGAATGGAGATAAGCATTATCTACAATGAGAAATATTTGACTATGGTTGAGGTGGAAGAGCATTGGAAGCTTGAATTTATCAGAACAGAGCTCATGCTATTACAAACCAATCTACCAACATATTTCAGATTTATCATCAATGGAAGACTCGTAAGTACTTTATGTTTATTGCCATTTCAAAATAGAACAAAATAATAGAAAATATCATCATTCAATTGCACATTCACTAATATTTGCCATGTCACAGATGCGAAAAAGACAGGAGCTGATAACGTGTTGCAAAGATCTACCTACAACAATCACCATTGTGGGAGAACAATAGTTTCAAATAAACTTTAATAAAAATCTGTATATACACTCTTTCATTCAATAAATGAAAGTTCAAGTTGAGCATCTGTACATGTATTTTGTGCTCCCAAATTCATAAACTGGAGCAGCATTTGATATATCAATGTATATTTTTCTATGAAGTCTATACATGTATTTTTGTTCTATGCTATCTATATTTTTTCTGATCTTAATTAAGTACAACTACATCATCCTTTGCACCATCATCAATAATGGAAGGCTGAAGCCTAGTCCTAGCCAGTATACTCGGGATAATTTCTTGTCTAAATCTGTACACCTGGCTTGATGTGTACTCAAGAAGTGTAAACTGCAAAATAGATCATTCATGTATTAGTAATGGCCAATAACATCACCAGAATAGAAAACTAATCATGATTCCAAAATAAGAATAAATAGAATTTATTACCTTAAAAATATCAACATCTTGTTGAAGGTTGAACCACTCAAAAAACAACTTGGCATTGTACAATGTGTACGACTCACAACTGAATGAATCATTTTGCTGGAGTGACTGCACAATAAGTCAGCACACAAGAAATCAACTATGAAACAAAATGAATTAAATTGAAAATATTTTATTAGAATACTAATTTCAAAATGCTATTAAGAAAGACAGAGTTTACCTCCAAGCTGACGATCTACCAGTCCACGAAATGGGGAACGTCTGTAGGAATATATTTACTTAGATATGGAATGTATATATCTACATCCTTATGCGTATTTCTCGCCAAATTCATCTTGACACAGAAACATTTAATAATATTATTTACAGATCTCTTAATAGAGATCAGGTTTAAACTCTAGTGGTCACTGCAAAATAAGATTGAAATTTATTTAGTTGCAATTCTGAGAACTATTTTCATTGACAATGCCAATGTTAATGCATAAAACAGCAAGAAGCATTTAATATAACTTACTTCGTATGATAAGGTATGAGCAAATACTTTGTTGCTGGTGTGAATCCCACTTGTCAGACACTGTGACAATGTGTCATTGTTCTCCTTGAAGGCCTGAAGCAGGAAGTTACTCTGCACCAGCAACTCATTTGATGAATCTCTTGCAATGTCATATTGCAAGAGTGTAAGCTCGGACTCTATCACAAGATCACTGATAGAAGCCCGTCTGTCTTTGAGATCCAAGCAATCTAGAACTCTAAAATTAATACTAAAATCAAGTTCATCTAGTCTAAAACAAAAAGGAGTACCAATTGTATCTATAGCATCCGATATGTCTTTCTCAAATTTAAGATAATCATCCGAATCTATATATGTATAAAAATTAGGAGGAGGAGGAGGTGGTGGATGTGTAGTATCTACAACAATTATAGGAGTATCCAAAATAGAGGTAGCTATATTTACAGCATTATCAACAGCAGCGTTATCTACAATGAATTCGGGGATAGGCTTCACAGAATCTAAAGGGTTAGGTTTCACTTTCTTAGGAGCACGCTTGGGGGCAATCTGCTTCCTAGGACGCTTTGTAGGAAGATTAGTCCTATCTACAAGAGTTGGTCTAGGAGCAGCAGGCTGAGATACATGTAACCTACAGTACCTATCTCTCATTCTCATCAAAAGCTGAAAATCCTTGGGCATTGTGGTAACCCTCTTGGTATAGATGACAAGCAAAAAAGAATCTTAAAAAAAAGGCTAATATAATTTTCAGCAGCCTCCTGAAGACACTAAAGAGCACTCGATGTGAATCTAACGTGCTGTCCGAGATCATTTCTTGTTATGTTCCATACAGCACGGTAGAATGGAGCTCTTGGGATCAACAAAGCTGTTGACCTCTGATACTTGCGTATCTCAGAGAGCCACCTGCTGCGGTTGCACGTTCTAGGTCTAGCAAGTGGTGTGATGGCAACCACAGGAAATGAGGATAAGCCAGGAGAGAAGAAGTCCCTCCTTGTCTGCTTTCTCCTATCCATGGGCGTGTACTATGTGATAGCGGACTTGTGCGTGAAGGTTAGCATGAGAAGGGAGGGATGATAAAGAACTCGCAGAGGACCAGTATGTACGGACAAAATGTACGGTATATCAGACCTGTGCGAGCCGAATATCAAAGAGAACGATTAGATTTGAGGAAAGATGCACAAGTACGATATGGGGTGACATGTAGGCAGACGTATCGGACCTGTGCGCATGGAAGACAGTAGGAGGAATTTCGATTGTGAAGGGCGCGCACAAATGCGATATGTGGAGCGAAAAAAAAAGTGAAAAAAATTCATCAATATTTGTGATTTTATATCGGGGTTCGCACGTGTGAAAGAACATCCTATCACACGTGTGGGCGTTGTATGGACAAATGCGAGAGCGACATGTGTCACCCTGTCATATTACACGTGTGGGATTTGTACGATCGAATGCGAGAGTGACACATGTTTCTGAGCAATCGAATGAATACATGACACGTGTCCAAGTGTCATTTCACACGTGTGTAGGTGTCATCTCACACATGCCTGCGCCTGTTGTCCAATTGAAAGTAAACACGTGTCCTAAGTCCGTTGACCTCACGTGAAAAAATTTAGTATAAATGGCACGATAACCGATTAATTTTTTACCTTTTCAGTTCTCAAAATTCGTGACATATCGCTTTTGTGCGCGTTCAGTGCTGTCCGTTTGCTTGCAACTATACCTACTCGCGCACAAGTGCGATATTCTATATCTATCTGCCGTACATATCCATCTTCTGAGCCATTTTGATAGTTAGTTTTGGTTCAGTTCTCCCGCGCGCACAAGTGCGATATTCACGTTACTGCCATGGCCTCTTTCTCATCATCCTCATGAGAATCAAGCTTGAGTTCATTTCTGAGTGAATTTGGGATTACTGAAAACCTAGACTACTTCCACAGTCTATTCAGGCCATATCTACATGTTTTCAGGACTGCACAACCAAATTCTGATGTATTTTATGAACATTATGTTAGATTCAGAGATGTACTTAGCAAGCATGTTTTCTCCATAGGTCCACTCCAGTACATGCATTATACTGATCTTGTTCATTTCTTCCCAGCTTTTAGACATAGACTGAATAGAATGTTCACCAAATTGTTTGACCTTTTCAAAAGTAGTTCAATGTGTCCGTACTGCAACAAGAAATGTTGATTGGTTGAATATCAGAGGTGTTTTATACTTTTTCTGTTAGTTCAGATCCCAGATGATGATGAAGTTCCTGTTGCTGACCCTCCTTTTGCACCCTCCTCTGTTCAGTCAGCCATTAAGGATATCAGTCACTTTCTTATCGACACTCCTGATAAAGAAAGTGACTTCATTGATGTAAATACTAATGTTCTCCGGGATTCTCTCATTGACCAAAATACATCTGATGATGAATCCAAATCTATGGAGGATTCGAAATGTCTTTTCAATTTTCATGTATATTATATTAATGGCGATGTATATTTTACTACTGCTGATTTATGTAAATTTTTTGACTATCGTGAGGACGAGGTTCTATGTTTATTATCCGGCACAATTTCTGAAATCTCGGACTTTGTAAATTTTGAGACAGATGACCTTGTTGCTGGTATTTATTTTGATGATGAGGAGGGTCTTATGACCGGTGAAGAATGCCTGAATAAGACTTTATCAAATATAGCTGAGGATGGGCGAGGCGGAACATCTGATGAAGAATTCACGACACTTCAATCCCAGATGGGCTTCCCTCGTCCAATTAATGCACTTCACTAATGATTCCACTTCAGTACGCGGTCATTATATTGATCATCCTAATCTGGTTGCTGCTGATGATGAAGAATGTGTAAGTGTTTAATCTTCCTTGCATTTGAATGTTTTCAATCACTAAATGTGTTTTTGCTAACATATTTCCTATTGTAGGATGCTCTCATAATAGATGATTTTGCTGTGAGACGAGGTGGTTTCAAACAACACGCATCCTCGTTCCAGAGGGATAGTGGACTGGGCCACTATCTTAGGCATTTTCTGAAGAATGAGATCTGTATTGCTCATTCCAAACTGAGCTCAAAAGATTTTATGTTTTAAACATTTTAGGCTTTACTGATGGGAATGTTCTTTTAAGGAGCTCCCATTATTCATTGTATTGCACTTATATTGAGCTTAGTGGAAATAAGGATAATGCACATCTATTAAATGCATAAGCTAGCAGAGAATCTCTTCATGACAATACTACCATAGAATCTGATACAAGATCTGATGTGAATAGTTGACACTTTGTATTTTGGTATAATACAATCAATACATTTACAGTGAGTATTTTTCCTCTCTTGTTCAATGAATTTGCAAAGCGATTTTGAATATGTCATGATGATCTTGTACTTAGCAATGATGATCTTCTACTCAGCAATCATCTAATTTTCTCTTCCTGTATGAACTTGCATGCTTTTCTAAACTTGTTGTATTGTGTGAACTTTGTTATATGTCAATCTGAACTCTGCGGTAGAACCACCGAAACAATTGACAAATCTAGTTTCGTTTTTCATTGGTTCCTCCATGTTGTGTATTTTGATGAAATGTTGCTCGTGCTTGCCAGTGTGACTTCTCCATCCCTTGTGATGACCATACACTCAAGCTTCCATATGTATTTGCAAAAAATGCTATATGATCTCTTAGTATGTGCTGCATATGTCAAAATCATAATGTTAGTCTTATGTTTGGATCTAAATATATATGAAAATTTGAAGGCATTTTGGAACTTTTATTCTAACCATGTAATGAGTGATGTGATCTTCTCCCCATGCTTTTGATATTGCATTAACAAACTCGACACAAGTCCTTTGGACAGCTTTCTTATCAATATCAGAGTATTTTTCTTTTCTTAAAATAGCAATCATACTATCAAGCTTTTTTCATACATCAACTTTTAGTACTCTGGTTTTGCCGTCTTTCTCGAAGTCCTGAGTGGCAGCAATAATATTTGTCTAGACTGAGTGTTGGATATTAGAAGCCTCACCAGTATGATTTGAAAGAAAACAACATGCTTTTGTTCCTCCTATGCTTGGCTTAGTTGGCATGTTCCCATTCTTTCCTGAAAGCTTTTCATCTTTTTGAATTTTGACATGTCCTTTATGGAGTCCTGCTTTTGATAAAACATCTTCTAATTGAGAGATAGCTTCCTTTGCTAATGATGCTGGCTTAGTATTCCAAGCAAAAACTATATGAAGATAAATGATTTTTTCTATTAATCTAACTTCTGCATGAAGAGTGCAAACATGCACATTTTTTAAGGGGATAGGCAGCACATGCTTCCAGTTTGGATCTGCATATTCTCTAGTAATTCTTGTACTCCTAGTTACATCTTTTGCCATTTTCATGTAGTACAAACAAGGATGTTTTGATATAGCACTGTGAGAGACATTATACATACATTTCAATGTTTTCAAATCACCTGCTAAGTGCCATTCAACATTGAAGTCTCCAACTCCTGGAACATTGAGAATTCCTCCATCCATATGGTCCTTGATGATCCTAGGATAAGATGTCCTTGAGAATATCCATGATAATATATCATGATCCTCTTTCAGCACCTGTCCAAAGAATTAATCAGACTTAGTTTACAATGTATTAATACTATTCAATGAATGTAATGTAATGATGAGGCTAGTTACCTGAAACGCTGCCAACCACCATATATCATTTTCTGACTGAACACTGAATTTGAAATCTTCTTGGTTCTCTATTTGTGATAGAGCACCATTCATGAGAGTTATACTAACCCTTTCCATCTTCTGCCCTTTCACAATTTCTGACTCATCTAACTTAAGTACTATGATTATTTTGCCATTCACCTTTTCATAGGTTATATCATAGAATGTGACAATGTATCTCAGTAAGTAATTTAGATCAACAAATAAATTGTTTGATGAATTATAGAATATCGATCTTCCATCAGTTTCATACACCTCCTCAATATAAAATGGAGTTCCAGTGATCTTATGCATACCTATGTTTAATGTATCCCTCTCTTTCTTCAAGTGATATGTCCTAGGGATTGGGACTTTTCTAATTTGAATTTTTGTAAAAGCTTCTCTAATTAGTTCAAGTATTGTTGCATATGCTTCCCTACTAATAGTTGCAAAATCACAAGCACCCTGAACTACAGTCTTATCTAAAATATTTTGAATGTCCACCATTGAAGACTCTGCTATTTTACACTTTACATTTGAAATCTTATTGTTCATCATGATACGCTCAGTGGATTTGCAAGTAAATATTGTGTCCAATGACATTCCTAGTGAAGCATTGTCTTTAATATTCCAAGGAGCTACTAATGTAGATCTGCAAAAAAAACAAATAGTTAACAGAATATCACCATAGCTGAAATTAAATCCAAATGTCATTGAAAAACTTACAAAATTCAGAATATGCTTACTTGAATGCACGGATCCTTCTACTTCGATAACCTCCTTTTGAAAGCATTTGAATATCCTTGCAACTTTGTCGCTTTCGCTTCTTACCTTCAGCCTTCTTCTTTGCCAAATCCACATCCTTCGGTAATTGTAACTTTTCAATACGAATAGACTGTAAGACTGATTGCATTTGCTCTAGTTCTGATTTGATATTGATTGTTATCTTCTGTAATGATTCATTATCCGAATTAACTCACCTTTTAAAAAGTGAACTTTATTCATATAAAGTTGTTTCCATGGTTTTGCAATCTTTCACAATATCCTATTAATCCACTATGCCCATTGCATATCCATGTAACTAAATGAGTTATTGAAGAGAATGTGGGATGTGTCAAAGTGCTTGGATCTTGTGGATATAATGTTCCATATGTCCACAAATCCAAGTTTTTCTTTCCTTCTGCCCTGTAACGAGAACGATCTTCAACATATATTTGAATTCCTTTGCCTCCTCTTCTCTGCAAAGGTGCCAAATTAATAGGGATATCCACATGTAGATGATATAATGTCATCATCAAAAAAATAATAGAGTAATCAGTTGCATCAAAGTGCTATGACCAGATTCTATGAAGCAAAACAAAATACTCATCTTTGATTATATTATATACTATGTACGATCAATCCAATCTCCATGCTTGTATGCTTGATTCAAATTTGGAAATGCCGCTCATTTTTTCATTCCAATAGTAGTTGGCGCTCATATTTCCATTCTCGTGGAAGGAATGCATATGTAAACATTTTGCAATTTTTCTTGATTCGAATTTGGGGATGGCAGTCATATTCTAGATCTAGTGAAAATATTGTCCTTTTCGTAACCAATGGAGGGAATATTTTTAAATTTAGTCAAGTTATATTGCGAACTGTTAACAGTTCTTAACTGTGACTATAGACACTGTGGTTAGATCATTGGGAGTTGAGGAGGCCTTGGGAGTGGTGTGGGGAAGCAAATAAACCATATTGTTTTTTTTTATTTTGATATTTTTGTATATCCTACATGGCATTTCTTAAAGGGTCTTTTTGATATTGAGAACTCCTCTAATGGGTACTAGTGTACTAGTGTCCTTGGTTAAGGGCAGGTAGGTGTCTATGGCTTGGATGGAGGTATGGAACCTAGAGAGGTGTTAGAAAGTCATTAGATGACTATTTTTCTAAACCTTGGGCCTCAACCTTGAACCATATCACTTTATTGGTCTACGACCAAAGTATACATGCACAACTTGGGCAATGTGACCTAGTAGGAGGGTGTCCTTCTAAAGTGTCCATTGAGCTCCCAACTTCCACAAGAAAGGCATTCAAAGAGTCATAGGTTATGGAAGGAGTCTCTTGACCTTCCATAAGCCTATGGAGGCTCTTGGAGATTCTTTAACTCCCCTAGGCTTCTCTCTCTCTCTCTCATTGGATGTGCATGGAACTCCATAGTGCATTGGAGGGGTCCATGGGCCATCTATATGAGGGTAGTAGGGCGCCCATTGGGAGGGGGAGATCTCTCTTGTTTGCTTTGCTTATGGTCTAGTGTTGCTACTAGTGTGTAGAGTGCTTTCTTGTGATAGTATGCTTAAGGTTTGGATCCTGCTTATGGTATGAGACATAAGTAGGGTTTGGATCTTGAGAATGCTATGGAGTGTTGTGGTATGCTTGTGCTTTATTTATGGTTGCAAGGGGGTGCTAGATAGGTCTTGCTTGGAGCTTGGATCTAGCTATGGTTGGGTGGTGAATACTTGAGGCCAACTTGTTATCTATCTTTGTGTTTAAAGAGTAGGGACACAGGTGGAGGAGAGATCCTTGGAGGCTTGTAGATCCTTACTTGCAGGTGGAGGCATCCTAGCTTGGAGTTGGGGAGCATCTTGAAGCTTGCAGGTTGCTTGGAGGACATTTGGAGGCTCTACCTTGGATTTGGAGGACTTCATCATCTCTACTTGTAAAAAATTCTACCCAAAAAAGGTAGTGTCCTTGAAAGTCCATGTTGTACCACCAAACCATGCTTTTACTGACAATATGCATCTGAATGCTACAAGAGGCAAAGAGCACAAGAGGAGGAGGACAAACAAGGAAACCTTCCACAAGAGGAGGAGGAGGAGGATGAAGGAGATCTATTCTTGATGGCATCTACTTCCTACCAACAATCAATGGCAATTCAAGAGACACATGGTGGATTGATGGTGGGACTAGCTCCCACATGACTTCTGAAAAGGACTTTTTTTCAATTGTACGCAATGATGCTAAAAGGTTTGTCTTCACCACAAGTGATGAAGAGTGTAGGATAGATGGTGTTGGTACCATCTCTTTGTATCTAGAATCCTCAATAAGTATGGATCTAGAAAATGTTCTTTTTGTACCATCAATCACCAAGAATATGTTGTGTGGGTAAAATCTTGAAAAGTGGATTGGATGTCCAATCTAAGCATGGAGTTTTTTCCATGTTGAATAATGATTCTTGTATTGCAAAAGGATTTAAACATGTAAGATTGTTTAAGTTGGAAGCTAATATTGCTTTTGAGAATGTGAGCTTGGCAAATGAGGAAATCACTCAAGTGGAGATCTTGGCAAAGTGTGATCTTACTAGCATTGAGGAGCATCAAAAGGAGGAAGATCTTGAGGATCAACCTCAAACTCAAAATCTTCCTCAAAGCATGAGAGTTCCAAGGAAGTCCTCAATGACAAAGGTCGAGTCATCAAATTGCCAATGCAAATTGTCCATTCTAGTGTGCATCTTGCAAGGATGGAGAGCATTGGAGAGTCTACTATTTTTGAATACATTTTGGATAGTATTAGTAGACATAAAGTGGCTTTTTTCTTATCTTTAAGATTCATGGTGTTTAGTACTTTGTATGACATGACAATCAAATTAGATGCTTTCAAATCTACATTTGTTGTTAACAAAGCAATTTCATTGGATAGCTATTTTTGTAATAGTTTGAATAGAGTTATACTGAGATGAAACATCATTTGTTTTGGAAGTATTTGTGTCCACATACTTTGTGCATGATCATTCCAATGTAAGGACCAAAGATTATCCTACTTCAATGATAGAAATAGTGGTAATGTTTTGCTCTTCAAGTAGAGATTGTAGAATCTATATGTTTTCCACCAAAGAAGTTGTCAATGGTAACTTCACAAAGGAGGTCACTCCAAGAAGATAGAATATTTTTAGAGCTCATTGGCAATCTCGATCTACTCCACATTGGTTGAATCATCAAATTGCATGCAGATTGTCCATTCAAGTGTGCATCTTGCAAAGATGGTGAGCATTGGAGAGTTACTCCCTTTGAATACTTTTTGGATAGTATTAGTAGACATGGAGTGACTTGTTGCTTATCTTTTCTATCTATGATGTTTAGTACTTTGTATGACAAGACAATGAAAATGGATGCTTTCAAATCTCCATTTGTTGTTGATAAAGCAATTTCAATGGATAACTATTTTTGTAATAATTTGAATAGTATCATAAAAGATGAAACATCATTTGTATTGGAAATCTTTGGGTCCACATGCTTTGAGCATGATCATTTCAATGTAAAGACCAAATATTATCCTATTTCAATGATAGGAATAATGGTAGTGTTTTGTTCTTCAAGTAGAGATTGTAGAATCTCCTTGTTATCCATCAAAGAAGCTGTCAATGGTGGAAATGTGATCTTCAAGAGTGGAAGATTTGTAAACTTGAAGAAGCACCTCTAGATCAACGCCTTATTCAATTCATTGATGGTTTGGAGTCAAGTCAAGTGGAGGAACAAGCTCAAGACTCGAGGACTCCAAGAAGACCCATGAGTATTAAGATGGAGCCATCAAGGCTCAATCATATGGATCAAGCAAGGCAAGTTGTTGTTGGTAATATTATGTATGCACTTAATAGTTTAATTGATGTATCCTCAAGTGCACAAAATTCCTAGCTTGGCATGATGTTTAGTTTTGAAGTGTGCTACATGTATATAGACACATTTATGGAACATCTTGTAAGGGATCCTTTAAGAGATAGTTCCTTCATTGACATCATTCTCTATCGGAGTCTCAAAAGTTCCTTGTTTGTAGCTGGATTTTTTAGAAACTTCTAAAAGCTTTCATTCATCTATCAAGAGAGTTGTAGATCAAGCTAAATTTGAGGAGTGTGAAGAATTGTCAAAAATTGGCAAATCTAGCTTGATCAAAAACCATGTAGTATAATGTGAATTTTGTACATAAGTGGATTCCATATTTTTGGAGCTCATTGGTAGTCTCAAGCTAGTTCACTATGTACATTGAGTTTTTGTGATCCAAATGAAACCAAATTTATTTCTACTTCATTCTCAATCTACAGGCCGTATAGCAGGCTATGGCTCGGATTTCAATGTTGATGAATGCTTTTGATTGTTAATGCTTGTTGTTTGTCAAATTGCCAATCTAGATCAACTTATTTATGTCTAGTTTATTGATAGATTGTTAAGCAAGCGTCCAATCACTCTTGTGGATCTTTTGTAGATCCATTTATGGTCTTAAAGTATAGTACTTTCACATAAGAGGCAAACACCAAAGGGGAAAGAGCAAAAAAGTATGCCAAGTAGCGATATCAGAAGGGTTGGTAGCTTAACGGGTGAAAGGTAGTCTAAGAGTTGTTTGAACGTCAAGGGGAAGGGCCATATGAATGCGTACATAAAGGCGGGGACGAGGGAAACCAAGATAAAAGGATCCAAAAATATCAAGATTGCAAGCCCAAGCCCAACTTGAGTCTGGAGGAAAAAGTGGAGCAGGATGTGGGGTTAAGGGTGATCCTAAAAGGGAAGCCATTGTTGGAAGGCGGTACATGCTTTCTGATGCCTGGAAAGGCCCACACCCTACATATATGAACATCCACAACCTGGACGAGTGGGTGTAGGTAAGGGAACCTGCGAGGATGACGAAGGAGAAGAAGAATCAGAATAATGAATATGTGGGGGATAGAGCTAGAGGCATCCATATAAAAAATAGGATGGGATGACAGTTATCATTCTGATCCATATAATTAGAACCTAGAATCGAGTCACACATTGCAGTATGCTACGATCTCCAATTTCTAAACCCTAGGTGGTTAATTGCAAGATTTAATAGGAGTTGACCCACAATACCTTTTCAATTAGGTCTTGTTTGACCATTGAAGTGGAATGCTTTTCTCCCATGATTGCTCATCTGAGGTGGCACTGTAGAAGGTCTTTGGTCAATCCCTTGGTGATGCCTAAGTTTTATTTTTCTTTTAGCTTTGCAGTTGGCCTCTTCATGGATTTTTCCCTTTGCGTGGTTTGACATTGTATTGACATTATTTGTTGAGCTTCTGGCTAGTATGAATTTTGTGGCTCTTGGAAACTGAGTTTTCCCTCCCCCAATTGAGCAGTAATCCTGAAAACACAATACTGGTATCCAAAATTTTAGTACATGGCATACAATAGCTTTGTAGTCGAAACTATAGGCTATTCTATCGGCTATTTTTTTAGGCTATCAAAAACTTGTTTCGGGCCAATCCTACAACCATAATTCTTCTCTCTAGCCACATTTTGGGAGGGATGGCCCCTACCTGTCGACATATCATGTCTTTTTTACCTCATAATTATGCGGTTTTACATGCCGCTTGTCTATACAGTATTAGGCATAATCCGCAAATAGCCCGATTTTTGAGACAAAAATCTAGCTAACAAGAGGAGAATTTCTTTTCAAATTGGGAGCTTCTTGCTACATGCAACCACCTATCTTGGTGCGAGACACACTGCCATTGTTTGAATGAACATCTTGACTCAACTGTATCTACATTTTATTCTAAAGTGATGGGGTATCCATTCATGTGATCTTTTGATTCTTAGCCAACAAAACTAGAATCAAAGTTTAGAAGCTTTAACACCCTCAAGTCATCAATTGTGTGTTATTCTACAGTCATCTTAACAAACTAATGGTTTCAACCTTCATTGTCTCACTTGCCAATGCAGTCTTGACATACAAAATTGGTCTCCAACCAGACAAGAGCATATGGGGAACATATGAAATGTTTAGACAATATTTGAGACCTAGTAAAACATCAACAAGTAAGCAAAATTATAAAAAATATCTGAAGTATTTTCTAGATATGTACATAGAATTGATTCTTGAATCAATTGTATGTACATTCTTGTTTCAAGAAATGGGTTACTCATGCATATGATATCTTGAATCTCAACCAACAAGGCTAGAATCAAAGCTCAGAAGCTTTGAGATGCTCATGCCATGTCTTGCATGTTATTCTACAAATATACCAACAAACTAATCAAATTAGAACTTGACTATTTCACCTACCAATGCTTTCTTGAAACATAGAACACCTCCATAGCAAAACAAGAGCATATGAGGGACATATGGAGTATTTAGAAAATATTTGAGGCCGACTAAAACATCAACTAGTATTCAAATTGCAAAAAATATCTCTCAACGACAAGGGTGGTGTTTTCAACCTTATCTCTCTCTCTCTCTCTCTCTCTCTCTCTCTCTCTCTCTCTCTCTCTCTCTCTCTCTCTCTCTCTCTCTCTCTCTCTCTCTCTCTCTCTCTCAATTCAGCCGCATTAGAAAACAATCCAAAATCAGCCTCTTGCATCGTCAAAAGCATCAGCCACCACCCAAAACGCCCTCCCATTCAAAATGCAAACCATCCGCAATCGACATCCGACCAAAACTCAAACCATCTACAATCAATGTCCAGCTGCACATCATCGACGTGCTTCTAATTCTCATCCACTACTCGCTCTAACTTCCACTATCAATCCTCACGATTTGACAATTTTAGGGCGCTTCTGACTATTTTAGACCACATTTTGACCACAAAGAACCGTACTAGGTCCGTTTGGGGCCATTTGTGTGAGAAATTGGCAAAAATCTAGCTTGGTATTTTTTATGATAGAAGTTTGTAAGTTAATCTCACATGTGTGGAGGATGTTCCCACGTGTGGAAAATTGTAAAGTAAATCAAAATGTTTGATATAGGGGTCTCATAGAATTTCATAGTCAAGCATCTAGGTGTAGGATGTTGATAGAGTCAAATTTGGCATAGATGGCAAATTATCCATTTCCACTTGTAGTGCCAATATTGAGCCAAACTTGTGCCAATTAGAGTGTAGACAAGTGTCATGCTTTTGTTTGATGAAGCTTAAGAGGTCCAATAGGATTTAGAGGTGGAACCTTGTGAGGTCCAATAGATTATTGAGGTGTGCTTGAATATAGTCCAATAGAATTTAGAGGTGCATGGATCAATGGTCCAATAGGATTAAGAGGTGGCAAAGTGTGATCCAATCATAGTTAAGCATAGTGGTAGCTCATGAATCTATTAGTATCATTGTACTCCTCCTTTTGGATCTAATTGATTTTGAGATTGAGTGGATTTTGAGTGTCATTGAATTTCTAGCTTTCTCTCTCTACCCAAGAGCTCTTGATGGTTTTTCTCTCTCTACCCGAGGAGAGCAGCTTGTTTTTACTTAGAATACTTTTGGAACACTTCCCACACGTGTGAGTGAGAGTTGGAAGTGATTGAATGCATGTAGTAGTGTGTTTTTGCCATAGAGTCAAAGATAGATCTTGAATCTCAATCTAGTCTTGATCTTGGTGCATCTACACACCTTAGGAGATCACAAGTACATGTAGTGGACAATCCACACGTGTGAAATTCAACAATTTGACTGCAGGAGGGCACTTCGATTATTTGAGACTACATTAGGACCGCCCTTCACCTAGAGCATCCACAACGGACATACCCACTACCATGTATGCAAGAGCACCCATACATATGGTGCATCCTCCTCCCCTCACCCATGCATACACTTTTTTGACCTAAAAGAATGGGGAGGAGGATGCATGTATGGGGAAAAGCATGCATGGCTGGACATTGTTTTAGCTCTACTCAAAATTACAAAATTATAAGGTTAACAATGTACAATCAGTGCTTGAAAGTCAACAATTAGATAAGGTACGACTAAAGTAGACAATAACATCCAGACTAGTTTTAAAGTAGAGTTAAAAACTATCTGTCATTTCCTTTTTCAAAATGCTTATCGGAACCCTGTCGCTTATCCTAAGTAACAACCAATTGTCAAGGCAATACCATCCACAAATAAGTATATATAGACTTTAATAGCGAGCTTTTTCGAAATTGTGAGCGAGCTTGTGAGGTGGAGTTTTCTTTAGAGAATATTGCAAAGTGAAAAACTGATCCCTCATGATATTTTTCTTATGTTGTGATGCTTGTTTCATTATTTTATCTTCATTTTGAATATGTTTCAAGTATTATTCATATATTCCAGGTATATCATTTGATAAAAATTAATATTATTGTGGAATTTTGGCTTTGACTTTGTCAAATATATGGGAATATATCACAAAATAGAACCAAGACTCTTAAATCCATATTGTTAACAAAAATAACTATATCATATAATAATGTCTTGATGTCATGGAATTATCTAAAATAACCCAACCCAAATATCTTTTTACTCAACACTTAGCTCAACTACATGCAAAGCTACGTTTACGAGAAAACATGTGCAATATGTCCTTTTTCTCAAACTAAACTTGATGAATACACATATTGTGATTCATGTCTAGCCCAAGCACGCGTAAGAGAATGTAGTACATGTGCTTGCATGCAAGGTAAGGTTTTCGAGTCCTTTGTCGCCACTAAAAGTCTTCACATGTGCAAGAGGGGTGCTCAGATATGCTCACGTCGTAGGCTATGGCTCTTTGGATTGAATTTTTTGTTTCTATTTTAAAAAATCTCATGCTCAAACCGTTCAATTATGGTGACTGATAGAATTTTGGCAGATAGACTCAAAGCCAAATCTATTTTCTTGAGGGCCAAATTTGATATCCCTGTACGTACACGGGTCCTTCTCTGGCTACTCTCAAGAACATCCTCTCCCTCAGTAGTTGGAATTCTATTTTCTGGAACATCAAGTCCTTGAGCATGAGGAAGAACAAATCCAGCTCTTTGTAACATCTCTTGCTCCTCAAGTTGTAAGCTAGTTCCCTTTTGTACAGGCCATATCGTAGGTATTTTAGGACTTCTCAATCTGCAAAAGTGCTCTATATTATAACGTTCTCCTACTTTCATATCTCTTGTGAACCTGGACATATGTAATATATGCACCTACGAGACACCATTTAAGATTAGTGTCCTCACATTAAAATGGACAAAATCTAATGAAACAAGTAAAAGAAGGGAAATCTACCACACATGACCTCACCTCCTCATTCATGTCATAGAAAGCTGTAGTGGAGCACAAGATTACTTGAGAATTGATATATGTAAGATGTTCATACTCGACATATTCTCAAAGGCTGAACATCTCATTTTTGGTGTGTATGACTACAAAGTGTCCCTCGTCAGCAAGTACCCTCTTTGTCAGTGCGAACATACTTTGCATCATTTCTGAATTGAATTCATTCCATAAAGGAATATTAACGTCCATGCCAGAAACCAACAGACCATTAGGAAGCATTGCAATCACCAACGGATGCATGACTCACCTCCTCGTCGTTGATGTGGAGAGTAGTAGATCTTTTGAATGCTAATCTTAAGGCATTTTCAAGGCAAAACACTCCATGGAGAACATCATGTTTTACTAGTCTACTACTTAATGTAAAACATGACTCATTGATCGACCTGACCATATTCTCTTGTGGATCATATGAGGCATGGCTCTTACCTGTATCAACATTCTCTTGCTCATACTCATCAGGCGAAGATGGCTCTCCATGACTGCGAGATTCTGATGATAAAACATGATTGAATTTATCACCTGCTGTAAAAAAAATTGCATAAACAAAATGATCATAATTTAGGAACATTATGGATGAAAAATAATTGTAAATATATGCATGTAAAAGAAATTGCTATTTACTCACGAGAACTAGAGGTATAGGTCTTTGTTGTAGTGAAGTTTCGTGGCCTCTTGGTACGATCTCGTAAAATCCTTGTCTATATTCACAAGTAGCACCAGATAAAAAAAATTAGGAAAAAATTGACACAAGCAAGAAGAAGTTATGACCCATACACAATTTACTAAAAGTATCATACTTGTGCCTCTGTTGCCTTCTTTAACAACTTGCTTTCGCGTAAAAAATCTTCTTTCTCGATTGATGGATACTCTCATGTGGAAAATCCAACCACCATGGACAATGCTTGAAAACCCATGTGCTCCATTTGCTATTTTTCATTGAGGATGTGTACATGCAATTATTATTTGCTGAATCACACCACTCCAAGGCCATGGGAGGCATGTACTCCAAGTTTTTGGTATTTACTTGAACGCTCAGCCATCTACGTCAATTTACATAAAACATGAAATAAGAATTGCAATTAATAGAGATGAAATTAATATCAACTTGCAAGAAAAAAATATTAATATGCAATACCTCACCTGAACACAACTCTTTGTGCTGCCAAAGCCAACCCTGGTTGCTTATTAGAATCATATAATGATCTGGATTTTCCAACCGTCTCTAAGAATACTTTTGGAAAGTTTTTTCTCTTGTACTCTCGAGTGTGCAAAGAAAATCCTGTGGCTGGTAATCTCATGTCATAGCTAGGCTCCATATTTCGGAGTATAACAATACCAGCATCAATAATTTGATCCCACAAGACCTCTTTCACAAGATATACTCGAAAGGTCTTGTTATCTGCAATCACCAAAACATTCATAAAAGTGTAGAATGAAGACAATGAGTGCAATTGCATATAGTAAATGACAATCTGTTAAAACTTACCCATTGGTATGTGGAGTTGTTTTCTAAAAGCATCGTCTTCTTCAGTTAGTGCACGTGCAATGTTTGCCTTGCGATCTTGGAACAACTTCATGCAAGCTATATTATATAATCTCTCCTCTGTAATAGATTTCGGCTTGCGATCCCAATCGACATGTAAAACAACACTAAACAAAAATAACATTCAGGTGATATGAATATCAGATGCCCTGGATGTTGTACTTGAGAAATTCAAGCTCAGAAAGCAAAGTATCAACTTGAAGTGCAAAACTCCACTCAAGCGCCCTCTTTTCCAACTCGCTTGTCATATTCTGGAATAAAAAAATTGTCAGATGCATATTGCAACCAATAGATCTTATTAAGACCAATGCTATACAAGCTTTCAAAGCAAAAATTCTCAAAACTCCTACCATCATATACCTTGCTCTATTTCCAAGTTTCTAACTATGGATAATGAAGCACAAACAAGAAGGCAACCAAAGTATACAGACAGATTGCGAAATAGAAAAAGCAACAAGATGAGCACTCAAAGTTTTGGTTCTGTTAGTCAATTTCATCAAAGATGTAGTTGCATTTCTTTTTTGTAAACAAAAAGAAGTAAGAGTGTAAGAAACAGATTGCAACCAACTCCAATCCAGAATAACAGGTCTTAGAAGAATAATCTTCTTCACAAATTTGGATTGGGAATTAAAAAATGATCTCTTAGAGATGCATATCATTAGGAAGACGTTAAAGTGGAGCAGTCAACAAGACATCCGAAATCTCTTTTTGGTAGATCACAAAGTCAGTGACAACTTACTGCAATTATTTTTCAAACTTCTAGGATAACGCAAATACATCTACAAGCACAATAAATATAATTTCTTACAAGGTAAATGTAAAAACAATCAAATGAATAATGGCCAAAAAATACAGAATCTGTAGCAAATGTGAGAAATCTACACATAAGTTCAATAGGCATTTAGTGCCCACCAATTCATGCAAGCGCTTTGCTAGACTGACCAGAGGCAAAGACACGCTACGCTGGTTACTCCAACAAATTTTTCTTCGCAGTGAATGTTTCCTTTTGGAAATGCCATGGAAGTGACCAGGCCATTTTGACAGTCCAAAGCTAAACTATTTTCCTTGGAGATCAATCCTCGTCCATGTTCAAAATGTTTATCAACATCTAATTTCAAAGCTAGAAGACATTAGTAGCGGTTTCAGGCTGCAATTTTTCGCGGATTTCCTTATATGGGGGAGACGCTGGTTCAGAACCCGTGTCGTCAATAATGGCTTCGGGAGAGATGGCTTGCAGAAGAGAGAAGAGAACTAACGAAGACTAAACGATTGGCTTCCCTAGAATCAAGGATGACTTGCACAAGAAACAGAGAACGAGCATGGAGCAACGCTACCTCACGAATTGAGAATGGAGCCACGCTACCTCACGAATCAGTCACGAGCTACGTTAGATGGATGGATGGATGGATGGATGATGTTGCTGTGTAGGGTAGTCAAAACGCCGCATTCAGAGAAGAGAGCCTCTCACACCTGCACGTCGCTGCATTCAGAGGAGAGAGCCTCTCGCACCTGCACATCAATAGCTCGAAAAAAAATGTCGGCCGTGGCGTCGGCGCCACGACAGAGCCCAAAAAATTACCCATGAGCACCATGGCACACGTGTTGGATGCAGCTTAGAGAGAGATTATGGTGAATTTGTACATGGCAAAGGCCAACACATGACCCATTTAAAAAAAAAGCGTCGTGGCGCCGGCACCACAGCCGCCCAAAAACAAATTAATCCTACACCAAAAAAAATCATTTTTGGTAAATGCGCCGCCCAAAAAAGTTCGCTAGCTGGCTATTCATAAATGCACCGTCCAATTGATGGAAAATTTTGCTCTTGATGGAAATGGCCATTCTATACTGAATACCCCAAATCTACAATAGTCGACCAAAGAATGAAGACATTTTTTGAATCTGTAGTTCAATGTTAGTTCTCTCTGTGTTTCGCCTTATTTTTGCAAAGAGCCTTTGACCCAGTGGCTATCCATTCTCTGTCATTTTGTAAACATGCGATAGGCACCACAAATTGCGTGGGAAAAAGACTCCTTGCGGAAGGATATTCCACCTGCTAAATTGCATGCTGCCGAATTCAAGTTGTTGAGTTACAGTCAATACCTTGATTCTGCGGTGAATCAAGTGCTTATATAGGATGATCAACAACCAAAAATAACAAGTAGACCTCTGAGTCCAGACAATTAACGGACTCTCTGTATCTTTGGGCTAAGAACGACCTGAGGTAAATTTGCTAATGTTAAGTTAATTAGTTGTTCTGTTGTATGACAATTAACATTAGCAAGAAACTTAGATATAGAGGGGTTGCTTTTAGATATTGGGTAAATCAATCCGAATATGGGTTTGCTTTTTGGGATGGATTTAATGGGTAGGGAAAAATTGTAGGGAAATAAAACACCAGCTGTTTACTTCCAACACAAATCAGTAAACCTAGTAGCAACAACAGGCCTGAAGACCATGGGAATGTTTTGGGAGACTGTACAAAAAAGTATCTTCAAAAAGTTAACCCAAAATTTTATGTTTTGTTATAGAAGGTTATTGGGTTTTAATTTTGCTAATAGTTTCGTACTAGTTCAGGTACATTTCATTTTCAAGTTAAGTCTGATTGTGTTTAGAGATTTTGGTGAGTGGATCAATTTTGTTTGGTATGTCATGGATCATACATGTTTGGGATGTTATTATGACGAGCAAGTGATACTTTTAGGAGGAGTTATGTTTGGTAGTTGAAAGGATGATATGTTTGAGATTTTATTTTTTTAAATATACTAAGCTTTGGTGATAGATATCTTGTGATGGATTATTTACATTGTTTAGTTTGGTTCATTACGTATGACCATTCTGAATTCACAAGTTTGGTCGAACTCACAAGTTTTGAGGTTGTTTATATGGAGGCTGCGATATCCATTTTCTCAATTTTGTTTTCATTCGATTATTAAGTAATATTAGATTGAGACAATGTTGGACATATAAGTAGGTAGAGGCATGCTATGGATGAGAGTGCATGTGAGAATTTTAGTAAGGCATTTTGTAGCCCAAGATGAACATTGCAAATAAAACTTTCATCTTGCGTGTTAGGGGCTATTTTTGTCAAAGCAAAACAAGCCACCCGAAAAGTACACGTTGTATTGAACTTATCATTAATCCGAGATTTTTGAAGGCTTGCCTTTTCAAGATCAAAATATGACTACTAATGTTTTTCTATTTTTGTTAGTTATGTTTTAAGATGTACTCTACTCCATTCTTGTCATATCGGAATGGTTCTTGTGTAAAATTTGAAAATTTTCCATCGTTCTTTCTTTTTTCTCTTGTGTGTTAGGGGCTCCAGAAATGAATTAAAGCTTAACATTCATATATGTTGTGACCATGTTTATTTTTTTGGATAGAAGTTACATGGCTTCAGGGACAGACTTTGTCATTTATTGCCATGGTATTGGAGATGAATACCTTGCGCTTACAAACTTTGGTGATCGTGTTGTGTTGGATACAACATTCTTGGCAAGACGCATGGATTGCCCATGCACAAAAATCGAGTTATTTGCAATGGTGGTGACCCAAGGCTCTCCAGTTGACCTGGTCCCATTGTACCTTGTGCAAGGTTTTGGCTCACTGAGATACTACGTCTTAGACAATACCTTGTTATCCGTGTATGTGGCTAAGACTATTTCATGTTATTCACAAGGTACCAATAATGCCAAGATAGAGTCGTTATCGATTTGTGTGATATTGAGGATACAAATGACAAAAAAGGCGATAACATTGAGAATAGTACCGTCGATGTAATTATGCAAAATAATTCTCATAGCAGTCTTCCATGGAAATTATGCAGATTCAAGAAAATAGTGACTGAGAGCAAAAAAAAATCCTATGGGAAAGGATTGGAGACTAGTTTACTGGAATTAAAAAGATTGTGTGTATATGATTTTTTTTCACGGAAGTAGATTTCCAGGACAGTGTGAAGATATTACAAAACATTGCTTTGTGTTCAAAATGTCCACAACGGGACCAGCATTGGGTGTTGATCTAGTGAATAGGATGGCACGAACTGGAGATGATGACTTGAGAAGGTCATGGGCTTGCTTTGACCATGTTAGGCGAGTATAGGGTTGGACGACTATGGGAGCACACGTGTATGTACCTAGGTATTGAATCTTGTTTTTTCTCAACAATTACACAACCATTTTTTCAAGAACATTTTTTCAACCATTTTTAGAATCATTGCACATCCACAATATTTTGTTTGATAGTGTGTTTTTATGAAACAGTGTGCAAGAACTCATGACAATTGCCACTTGCGAGATGAAAGAGGAAGACACGGAAGCACAGGCTTTATTTTGGAATATGTTAAATAAGACCGTAAGAAAAAAGGGCTTCAAAGAGCCAGACTTTCATGGCTTCATGGCAGATGAAGCACAAGCAAACTAGAGAGCCATTCGTACGGTGTACAATGGAGGACCGGAGAACATAATGCACGGTCGAGAATGATCATGTCTTTTCCACTGGGAGCAAAGTCTTCAAATACACACAACCCAATACGTATTCAAGCGACATCAAGATAAACACAAAGACATTTGTCGCAAGTGGAAGAATGCATTGACGTTAGATGAAGCTTTATCACAATATAGGTTTATAAGGGCATGGTGGGCCAGTGGAAAGGTGGCTGATGCTAATTTGTCGACAATGGATTGTTGGTTGAGTTGGTGGAATGTGTGCTACACACACTGGAGACATTTGTTGGTTGGGGTAAGACTTCTTTCTTGTTACTTTTAAAATATAGAACTCAATGTTAAATTAGTCGTGCTCTTCACATTATATTGTGCATGTGCCCTTACTTCTGAATGTTTTTATAGGTCACTAATATTGATGAAGTGGCCAATACTTCCCAAACCAATATGGCGGAGGCAAAGCATGCAAGCTGGTTGGCAGGCGAAGGTAATAAAACACAGATAAGCCTATACGATGCAGCAGTCACAGATCTTGCAAATGCATTGTTGCAAAGCACAAAACAACATGCTTTTGTACAAGGATGACATATTGGAAGTGGCCCTAGCTTGGAGGCACTCATTGATAGGGCCACTTGTAGAACCAATGCCACACCAAGTCCTTTGATGATAGGCAAGGTTGTGTTAGATTCTGTGGGAGGCACACCTATGTACAATAATCCTGGATCTCAAGGTGATCGAATCACAGGTCGACGAAAAAGAAATCCAACAATTTTTGTTGATGTTGAGGTGAACAACTCACATAGGCCTGAATTTGTGAATGTCAATCGACCTAGACAACGTGGTGGTAGACACATTAATTTCTCCAATGTGGAGACTGTCAATGTGGAAACAAAACATGGTAATGAAACACACGTTGACCATATTGATAGAGCAGCATCTAGTGTTTCAAGGAAACTGATATTCATGACACCATCTAAGCAATTCGTCAAACCAGACCAGGCAGTAGGGTCACTTGCATGGGATGGCTTGGATCTGGATTGGGAAAGTTTAAAAATAGATCAAGAATAGCTCAAAGGAAGTTCCTGCCGCTTGTTTTTTGGGAATGCGACAATGGACAGGTGGAAATAAAAAACAATTCATGTGGTTCTGTAATGAAAGTGTGGATCTTATGTGGACACCATGCACATCAATTGTGTATTTATGTTGACGCTTAAAATTGATAGACTGGTATCTTCATTGGCCATCGACCAACATTAAGGAGTTCAAAATGACTCTAGGTAAATGCATGATATTTTACCCAATATCTTAATCATTGATTTACTCTATTTGAAAGATCTCCAGAAAGATCATAGTCTAAAACATTTGTTAGGTAAATAAACATGGTATATCTATTGAATGTGCACAGTAAACAGTACAACTTATGTGCTTCAGTTTGGTTGGAAATTAATCATTATCAATGATAGGACATCTCAAATACAAACAACTGCACCTTAATCCCCAAAAGGAAATTGATTGATGATATAATACAAGCTTGTGAAATAAATGTCTTGTGAGGAAAAACCCAGAACAAAAAAACCAGTCCTCTGAATGAACATTAATCTATAAGAAGCACAAACTAACTTCTCAACATCATCCTCAGACAAGGAAACACATAGTAAGCAGCGACCACTGAGATGCTTTAAGTACATGATTGCCACTAACCTGCGAATGGACAACTGCATAGTGCATTGGAAATCCAAAAACCTACTTCATTAGTGAGATGAAAATCACACTATATTTAGTAGAGCCCATCATGTCATTATGAAAAGCTCGCTCGTATTACTAAAAAAGCTCGCTTGACCAAGCTCGCTCGAGGCCCATCCCCAAACATACCCTCTAGATCATCAGTCGTCCATTGCTCGTCAACGACGGGCACTCTTTACTAGTCTATATATATATAACTATTTGTGTGCATGTGTTGTGCATATGTATGCAAGAGCACCCATAGATATGGTGCATCCTCCTCCCCTCACCCATGCATACACTTTTTTGACCTAAAAGCATGGGGAGGAGGATGCATGTATGGAAAAAAGCATGCATGGCCGGACATTGTTTTAGCTTTTCTCAAAATTACAAAATTATAAGGTTAACAATGTATAATCAGTGCTTGAAAGTCAACAATTAGATAAGGTATGACTAAAGTAGACAATAACATCCAGACTAGTTTTAAAGTAGAGCTAAAAACTATTTGTCATTTCCTTTTTCAAAATGCTTATCGGAACACCATCGCTTATTCTAAGTAACAACCAATTGTCAGGGCAATACCGTCCACAAATAAGTTTATATAGACTTTAATAGATAGGTCTAATCCAAGTCATATAACTAAACCCGTCATACCATTTATATTAGAAATAATCGAAGTGTAACCAAAGACCTAAACAAAAAGCAATACACTTTAAAGGAAATCTCGTTAATTAAAGTTAACCATAAATGAGTAGTGAATTCATGATCATTTCATGGCACTTCAACTCTTCATACCCATTAGTAGTGACAACCATATTGAGGAGATTAGAAGTCTGTTCACACAAAATTTTTTGTTGTTAACATTAGACAGTTTGTTCATTGTGATCATAGTGACCAAAACAAGCGAGTAAAACACGAGAGCATTTCTTAATTAGATGTGTGTGTGTGTGTGTGTGTGTGTGTGGGTGGGTGTGTGTGTATTCAAAAAATAGGCTTGTATATATGTGCATATGTATAGTATGTATGAATAGGCAAAGAGTAGGGTCTAGGTCTGACATAGGGAGAGTAGGGTAGGTTAACAACACCCTTACATTCTCTTTCTAAAATATCTTTAATATATATGACATGTATACACACACACACACACAAATATACATATACACACACACACACACACACACACATATATATATACACACACACACAGATATCTATACACACACACACACATATATATATCTAAAAACTAATACAGTCTTGTGAAAATACTTACGGAACGAGATTTTTTTTTAATTTGATTTTTTTACTAAATTATTGTCCTTTCAGAACTAACAACCCATGTATAGCTTAACACTTTTACACCTTTTTTTGAGATTAGGACATGATTTTTTAGGCCCTAGACAATTTTTTTTGCAATGTTGAGCTATACAAGGGTATCAGCTCTGAAAGGACAACATTTCAGTAAAAAACAAAAATAAATTTTTTTTGAAAAAAGATAAAAAAATTTAGAGTCATGTGGTACGGAACGATTCTATACCATGGAACCATTCCGTACCCACAATCCGTACTCACAAAATCCACGGAACACGTATTTAATGTTTCTTGTGTGTGTGTGTGTGTGTGTGTGTGTGTGTGTGTGTGTGTGTGTGTGTGTGTGTGTGTATCCATAAAAATACATTCGGGTTTTGTACTCCACTGTGAAAAATTTTCACGGAACAATATGGAATGGGATTTTTTTTTAATTAAAAAAATGTTTTACCAAAATCATCCCCGTTCAGAGCTGATACCCCCCGTATAGCTCAAAATGCAAAAAAAACCATTTATTTAGGGCCCCTAAAATTATCCCCTAATCTTAAAAAAAAAAGACTTAAAAAGCCATACATGGGGTATTAGCTCTGAAAGAGGATCATTTTTTTGGTAATTTTTTGTAGGATGTCGTGGCACGAAACGGTTCCATACCGCGGAACCGATTCATACTGTAAAAATAATACAAAACACGTATTTTATGTTTCTTATGTGCGTGTGTGCGTGTGTGTGTGTGTGTGTGTGTGTGTGTGTGTAGTAACATGCAAGAGATTAAATGAGTTTTAATTATAGCCTTGTGGGCTGAGATATAAGGGATCACATATATGATATCCCATTTCTATAAGTTAGAATGTACATTCAACTAATTCAAGATGTTCATTTACTTTCAGAATGGTATTAGAGCCAAGTACAAGAGGACAATCATTGATCAAAGGATAATCCATTTTTTGCAAGTTGTTGCTAGAAAGCTAGTTTTGAGAGGGTGAGCTCAAATCAAGTCTTAGGTTGAACATTTGGGATCCAAACTTGGTGAGAGTAGCTATACTTCCCACACATGTGGGTACCCCTTTACCAGCATTTAAAGTTCAATATTCACAAGATCCAAACAATTTGAGTTTACACCATCTTGATGAGTTTTTTGGTGCTAATCCTAGGAAAAGCATCAAATTATGTTTTCCATGAATTATATTTGGCTTAGTGTCATGAGATCTAATTATTTGAGGCTGATTTCAAGCCCTTTAAAATTGATTTATAGGTCTTGAAAAATCATCAAGAGGAAGGAGTAAGATTTAGCCATGTTTTTGTCCAAAAATGGTGAAAATTGATAGGATTCGATAAGTCTTTGATAGAATCTCATCTAATCTTCATTAAAAATTTGTGAGAGAGTGTAAGAACCATGGCTAGAAGTCGATTTGCAATCACATCCTCTTGCAAATTCTCATTTTGTGTCAAATATGAATTGTCCCTTTGATCTTGCTTGTTGGAGTGTATCAGCCATCCAGTCTATAGTGCATTGGTTGCGCAATGGCTCAAGATCATGTGAAGGTGTAGCTTGACCTCTACGCCTATTGCGTCGGTGTCGATTTCTAGTCAATACCCTTTTCTTTTTTTTTCTTCATATAATTCCAACCATTTATCCATTACTCCTGAATTATATAGCATGAAGGTTGAAATTTTTTCTCTCAAACTAGATGTCATTTTTTTAAGACTACCCATACCTTGAGGTTTTTCACCTTTCACCTCATTGCTTCCGCCATAGTCGTGGAGCAGATGGATCTATTTGAAACAAAACTTCGGTAACATAAAATAGAGATTCTTGCACTAACCATCCCTCTGACATGCTTCTCTCTGACCTTGCCTTTTGACGCAAAAAATCTTTCAACACTTTCATGAATCTCTCCAAGAAAAACATCCACCTACATAAAATTTCAACACATCAATGAGAACATTCTGTTATTTATAATTTGAAAGAATCACACTACATTGATTGAAACTACTAAAATCAAATTCAAGTGTATTATACCATGAGTGCACAAGACCGGCAATACCAACTTCTTGGTGTGAAGAATTGAAAAAGATTATCTATCTTAGATATAGGGGTCTTATGTTTTTTATATCATGCATCTAGGTGTAGGATGTTGATAGGAAAATATTTGGCATAGATGGCAAATTATCCATTTCCACTTGTAATGCCACTATTGAGCCAAAGTAGAGTAAGAGACTAAACTCGTGCCAATTAGAGTGTACACAAGTGTAATGCTTTTGTTTGATGAATTCTAAGAGGTCCAATACGATTTAGAGGTGGAACCATGAGAGGTCCAACAGAATTTGAGGTTTGCTTGAAAATGGTCCAGTCGAATTTAGAGGTGAATGGATCAATGGTCCAATAGAATTAAGAGGTGGAAAAAGTGTGGTCCAATCATAGTTAAGCATAGTGGTAGCTTGTGGATCTACTAGTATCATTGTACTCCTCATTTGGATCTAATTGATTTTGAGATTGAGTGGATTTTGAGTGTTATTGGATTTCTAGCTTTCTCTCTCTACCTGAGAGCTCATGATGATTTTCTCTCTGTACCCGAGGGCAGCTTGTTTTTACTTAGAATAATTTTTGAATACTTTCCACACATGTGAGTGAGAGTTGAAAGTGATTGAATGCATGTAGTAGTGTGTTTTTGCCATAGATTCAAAAATAGTTCTTGAATCTCAATCTAGTCTTGATCTTGGTGCATCTACACACCTTAGGAAATCACAAGTACATGTTGTGGATAGTCCACACGTGTGAAAGTAACATGGTATGAGAGTCTACCTAAGGTTACCATGCATTTTGATCCATTTGAGTGAAAACTTTTCATCAATCTTCAGCTAGAAATTGTCAAGATCCATTTTCCTAGCTATCTTGTCCAATTTTGGATCAAAAGAGACCAATAGGACATTGATTGGGTTTGACCTAGTACAGTACGGAATTAGGTGCTCAGACACGTGTGAGGAACATCCAATTTCAGTTTGGGAGTTCTCTCTCATGCTTGATCCATTTATCTTGCTTGATAGCTTGTTTTGAAGTTATTTTTGCTAGTTTATGATGCAATCAGTTTCATTCCATTTGGTTGAGCCAATCAAAAGTTATAAGCTTTTGAAAAAGGTTAGGTAGGGCATTTAGACCTGGGTGGACACATTTGGTTTTGTCAAGAGATTGCTTGGTTGATCCAAAATCACAGTTGAATGCTTACTAATCTCATTTATATGTGATCTAGGCATTGTTTTGAGATCTTAGCCATTTTGTTTCATGCAATATCATTGTATTTGAGTCAAATTTGGTTTCTTAGTGTATTTCACACATGCTAAGAGTGTTTGATCCTAACTTTACCCATACTCCATCATTTGATGTCGAAAAGATCTTGTTTTAGAGAGATTTGTGTAGCTAGTGAGAATGAATTCACAAATATTTGCAAGATCTTTCATAGGAGGAGATAGTACTCCATTATTGGATCCTATTGAGAGTGTGTAGCAACATTTATTGTTCATCATTTGAGTTTTCCTCACTTCAAATGTCTTCAATGGGTTCATCCTTGTTGGAACCAAGTGAAAGATTGTCCACTTCAAACTATTCAATTTGGAAGATGAGGATGGAGTCCATCGTGATCCTTCAAGACATGATGGACATAGCTCTTGGCCTTGAAAAACAACCACAAGTTCCTCAAGAGGTTCAAATATAAAAAAAGAGATCTAGGATGGCTCTCCACTACATTAAGATGAATGTTTGTAATGAGATAATGAGGGAGATAGGTACTTGTACAGCAGCCAAAGAAGCTTGGGATTGTCTCAAGACTATCTATGAGGCTAAGAACACCTCTAGGCTCCTCACTCTTGGAAATCAAATCTTTCAAAGTAGTCAAAAGAGTGATGAGAGTGCATCTAGTTATGTTTGAGAGTAAAAGATATTCATAGAGAGCTTGCTTGCATTGGTGATTCCATCAATCAAAATGAGCTAGTCCAAGTGATTCTCAATGGCTTGAGAAGTAAATTTGATAACCTTGTCCAATCCTATGCCATTAAGGAGGAGCTACCAAGTTTGGAGGCTCTCCAAAGTGTGCTAATTTCTGAAGAATCAAGACAAGAGTACAAGCTCTTGAGGATGGACAAGCTTTCTCTCACTCATAATGATGGCAAAGCTCTCTTTGCCAAGGATAAGCACAAAGGGAGGAGTAAGAACCAACATCAACAATCCTCAAGCAAGGACAAAGCCAAATCCAAAGACAAAGGTGAGGAGGAAGATGATTTCTCTAATGCTTCATCATCCAAGCTCAAGAAGAAGAAGATCAAGTGCTTTTATTGTGGCAAGAAAGACCATTATGCGACCAATTGCTTCAAGAAGAAGAATCAACTCAAGCAAGCCAACATTACCAATGAGAAGGAAGACACTATTGCAAGTGATGGAGACGGATCTCTTATGGTCTCTAGTTTCTCATCTACTCCTTTCAAGAAGGACAACCTATGGTATATTGAAAGTGGAGCCTCTTCACATATGTGTAGTTCCAAGGACTCTTTCTCTTCTATTGCACCTTATGATGGAGTCAAGAAATCAATATACATTGCAAATAATTTTGAATGTCCTATTGAAGGCATAGGGAACATTCCCTTGAAGCTTGCATCCTCTAAAGTTCTTTCTCTCTCTAAAGTTCTTTATGTACCTAAGCTTACTAAGAATCTCATTAGTGTTGGCCAATTGCTTGATAATGGCCTTGATGTAAAATTCAATGTTGATACTTGCACTATCAAGAAGAATGATGAGATACTTGCATTAGGATCTAGATTTGGAGGTATCTATAAACTAAATCCAAATGAGTATGTGAATGCTTGTAATGTTGCTCTTGTGAACAAGCTCTCTATGGAGGAATTATGGCATAGGAGGTTGGGACATCCCAACTACAAATCCATGCTCTCTATGATCAAAGAGGCCAAAGCTATTGGCTTCCCAAAATCATTCTCCAAGAAGATCAAGCCTTGTGAGGCTTGTGCTATTGCTAAATCTCACAAAAAGCCATTTACAAGATCTTCTATCAAAATCAAGCATCCTTTGGAGTTAATCCACTCGGATGAGCATTTCTCATCAACTATAAGCAAGGGAGGAGCCACTTGTTTTGTTACTTTCATTGTTGATTTCACAAGATTCACTTGATATATCTTCTTGCTTCTAAATCTATGGTGTTTGATTATTTCCTTATTTTCAAAGCTTATGTAGAGAAGCAATTCTCATTCAAGATTAAAGCTCTTAGATGTGATGGAGGTGGTGAATATATCTCCAAAAAATTTCATGATTTTTGTGAGCTTGAAGGCATCAAAAGAGAGTTCTCTTGTGCCTATTCTCCATCTCAAAATGGAGTGGCCGAGAGAAAGAATAGATCTCTATGTGAATGTGCAAAATCTATGAGAATTGAGGCATCTTTTCCCAAAGATTTTTGGGGAGAAGCCATTAATAGTGCAAATTATCTTTGCAATAGGCTCCCACATATAGCTCTTGGAGGAAAGTCACCATATGAAATCTTATATTTGAAGAAGCCTAAGGTTGATCACCTTAGAGTTTTTGGATGCATATGCTTTGCTCATATTCCCTTGGAAACAAAGAAGAATTAAGATCCTAGTGCATGCAAAGGGATCATGGTTGGATACTCATCCACCAAAAAGGCCTATAGAGTCTTTGTACTCTCTACTTCTTAAGTTATTGAAAGTAGAGATGTTTTCTTTCATGAAGATCAACATTCATCTTTTGAAGAGGCCGAGATCAAGAAGTCTATGGATGCATCACCTATTATTGACTTTGAAGACAATTATGATGTGATGGGGTCGAGAATTGAAGAAGGTTCTCCTCGGATTTTCTCACCAAGAAGATCCATAAGAGATAGATCCGAGCCTAAGAGGCTCTCATATATTGACAAAGGCAAACAAGTGGATCTTGATTCCACTAATTATGTTTTTGATGTCTCTCATGAAGAGCCAAAGAATGTACAATAGGCACTCAATACCAGGGAGTTGTATGATGCCATGAACCAAGAGTATGATGCATTGATCACCAACAATACTTGGGAGCTTGTGGATCCTCCATCCAACAAGCATGTGATTGGTTGCAAGTGGGTATTTTGGATCAAGTTCAATCATGATGGCACCATCAACAAGCATAAAGCAAGATTATGTGCCAAAGGATTTGCTCAAATCCATGGTCTTGATTATGAGGAGACCTTTGCACCCGTTGCAAAGATGGTGACAATAAGAATTCTTATTTCTCTTGCTTGTTTTTTCAAGTGGAAGGTGTTCCAATTAGATGTATCCAATCCTTTTCTAAATGGTTATCTTGAGGAGGAGATCTATATAGAACAACCTCAAGGATTCATCAAGGATGAGTCCAAAGTATGCTTGCTCTTCAAAAGTCTTTATGGACTCAAGCAAGCACCAAGATCATGGTATTCAAGACTTAACTCTTTTCTTATCTCACTAGGATTTACTCTTGGTGACTATGATCCTTCCATGTATCTAAAGTTTGTTGATAGCAATATTGTCATTCTTCTAATTTATGTTGATGACATTATTCTTTGTGGAAGTTGTATCAAGCTAGTTGATGAAACCAAGCTAGCACTTGGATGTGAGTTTAAAATGCAAGATCTAGGAGAGATGCATTACATCCTAGGCCTAGAAACTGATTTTTATGAAAATCATGTCTTTATATGCCAATCTAGATATGCTCACTCTATGTTGAAAAAATTACATATGAAAAATTCTAAGAGCATAGATACTCCAATGCAACAAATTGCAAAAGATCCTAATAAAGGTGATGAAAGATCCTTCAAGGACATCACACTTTTTAGGAGTATTGTAGGCTCCTTGATTTGGCTTACCATTACTAGGCCCGATTTAAGCTTTTGTGTGCACAAATTGAGTCAATTTATGCAAGATCCTAAGATCCATCATTGGAAGATGGCCAAGAGGATTCTAAGATATGTATCTTCATCTTGTGATTATGGTCTACTTTATAAAAGTGAAGAATCTAATATATGGCTTTCCAAAAAGCAAGATACTATATCTCTCTCTTCATGTGAGGCCGAGTACAAAGCACTCACTACAACTACCAAAGAGGTGCTTTGGATTAAGAGGTTATTAATGGAGCTAAAGTGCATCAAGGAAGATGATCTACCAATGATCAAGTGTGATAACATCTCGGCCCAAGCTCTTGCCAATAATCCCATATTTCATGCAAGAAGCAAACACATAGAAGTGGCACAGCATTTTGTGAGAGAAAAGCTTATTGGAGGAGAAATCTATTTGGATCATGTCAACTCGTCCTCTTGTATTGCCGATCTACTCACCAAGCCTTTGAGCAAAAGTGCTTTCATCAAGCATAGATCTAATCTTGGAGTTATATCAAGATCAATGCTTAAATCTTCATAGATAATTTATTAGGAGGAGTGTGAAGAATTGAAAAAGACTATCTATGTTAGATATAGGGGTCTTATGTTTTTTATATCATGCATCTAGGTGTAGGATGTTGATAGAAACAAATTTGGCATAGATGGCAAATTATCCATTTTCACTTGTAATGCCACTATTGAGCCAAAGTAGAGTAAGAGGCTAAACTCGTGCCAATTAGAGTGTAGACAAGTGTAATGCCTATGAATTCTAAGAGATCCAATAGGATTTAGAGGTGGAACCATGAGAGGTCCAATAGAATTTGAGGTTTGCTTGAAAATGGTCCAATAGAATTTAGAGGTGAATGGATCAATGGTCCAATAGGATTAAGAGGTGGCAAAAGTTTGGTCCAATCATAGGTAAGCATAGTGGTAGCTTGTGGATCTACTAGTATCATTGTACTCCTCATTTGGATCTAATTGATTTTGAGATTGAGTGGATTTTGAGTGTTATTAGATTTCTAGCTTTCTCTCTCTACCCAAGAGCTCATGATGATTTTCTCTCTCTGCCCAAGGAGAGCAGCTTGTTTTTGCTTAGAATAATTTTTGAATATTTCTCACACATGTGAGTGAGAGTTGGAAGTGATTGAATGCATGTAGTAGTGTGTTTTTGCCATAGATTCAAAGATAGATCTTGAATCTCAATCTAGTCTTGATCTTGGTGCATCTACACACCTTGGGAGATCACAAGTACATGTTGTGGACAGTTCACACGTGTGAAATTAACACTTGGACCAAGTGCACAAGCAGATGCACCTGTATGTCTAGGATAGAAGTTGGAAAATCCCTCTCAAGCATACATACAGCCTCCACCATATCTTCTTGCTTTGTTCGCATGTCTATCTCACGAATCTCCTTACCACACATCCATCTACATCATGTTTGTAGTATAACTAGATTTTAGTATGTTCATATTATTTTATCGAACTTGTATTAGAAAAAAAAAACACGCAATTTCATAAGATATCGATGTAAACAAAAAAAATTAAGTACTTGACAACAGATGCTAATTTGTAAATGGCATCACGAAGTTGATCAGTTAGACAGCCACGAATGCACATTGGAAATATGTACTCGACCATCTTCAACCAATCGTGAGATTTTAGACCATGGAGTTCTCCTTCAACTGTGAATGATGTTCGTAGTGAATGAGCAAAACCCATTGGTGTTCTCATCTCGCAAATGACTGACCGTACGTACTTATACTTTTCTTTCGTAAGAATCCAATGGGCTCTTGGAATACTATAGGTATTTCCATCAGTACATAATTTTGGCCAATACTCTTTTTTTGTTTTTGATTCTTGTAGATCATGCCTGGCAGAAATACTGTCTTTGTCGCCCACCAAGTGTTTCCATATTGATTCACCCACATTTTTGAATATGTGGATAGGATCAAGAAAGTGATTGATCAAAAGGTTATTCCAATATGATAAACAATGAAAGATGGATAGTCTTTTCATACCATTGATTGGCTTAGTCTCGGATTCAATCCAAAGTTTGTGCCAATCTGCCACAGACATTCTCTTTGGAGGCATTCTTGTTTCTGATCTTCCTCCAAAGCCTCTTCTATGAGCATTTCTAAATGGATGATTTTCATCATGCAAGTACTTGCGATGATTTTCATACACAACTTTGTTTAAATGACATGAGTGGCGAGCATCAATATTTGGTCCACAAATGAGACACATGTGATATCCAGAAGTTGTAAAACCTAAAAGAATCAAATCCAATTCATATTATAGATAGCATTCTTTTAAAGCATAAATATTGCATGCATAAAAAATAAATATACAAACATTACAAGTGATTTCATTTTATAGTCACCTGAACAATCGCCCAATCCTGAATAGTCATGCATAGTCCACATTAACATAGCACGCAACAAAAATGTTTTGTCTTGAAGTGGACGTGAGATGTCATATGCTTGGACTCCCTTCCATACTAGTTCTAGTTCTTCAATCAATGGTGCAAAGTAGATATCCATATTTTTTACTTTATGTTTTTCAAGAATTAGAAGTGCTAGCATGAGATGTCCTTTTTTGATGCTTAGCCAAGGTGGAATGTTATAGTTGACCAACACCACTGGCCAAGTAGACCACGTGCTTGACATTTTTCCAAAGGGGTTAACCCCGTCTGTCGCAAGTCCAAATCTTATATTTCTTGTTTCACTTGCGAAACATGGATATTCTTTGTCAACATGTTTCCATGTAGGAGAGTCTGAGGGTACTCTCATGATCTCATCCGAAGAACGATGACTAGCATGCCAATTCACAAGTTCTGTAAGAGACTTGCAACGAAACAATCGTTGCAATCGTGGGATTATTGAAAAGTGTCGTAACACCTTGCATGGGATAGTGGTCCCTTGTAAGTCATCTCGATATCGAGGAATATCGCATATAGGACAAGCTTTTAACCCTCGATACTCACCACGATATAAGATGCAATCTTTTGGACAAGCATGATGCAATGTATAGTTCATTCCCATTGCACTCAACATTTTTCGTGCCTCACCTCTTGTCTCTAACATAGTGTTTCCTTCTGGGAGTAGTTTGCACAATAACCTGTACATAATGAAATGAGTTCTCATAATATAAAATAAAAGATCATTTAGCCAACTAAAACATTTGACTTGAACAAGACATCTATTAAATTCTTTAAAAAAAATCTCAGTCTTATTTACCCAAATAAGATGTAACACTTGTATCACTCCATTTATATTGGCTTGGAGGTCCAATATAAGCAACGAAGTGGCCAAACGAGATGTCTTTGCTCTAGGATATAATGGTGTGTTTGATTCTTCTCTCAATTTTTTTTCCTCGGCACTAATAAATGATTCGCTATCATGTTCAGTGCGTTCTTCCACATCATGATGCTCGTAGATGTTATTTATCAAGTTGCTCATGATTTCAACTTCATCTTGAATGCAAAAATCATTTTCAGCACTTGATCTTGATTCTGAAGAAGAAGAAGAAGAAGATAGAGGCAAATTTGCTTTGGCACATTGTTGTTCATCTATTTTCATCATGGCTCTCAATCCCATACGCTCACGACGTGATAGTTGATTTATGTGCGGCCCATCGTATGTCAATCTTGTTTTGGATATGGAGTGGCTGTTGTCATCGTCACTAGAGCTAGATGACAATTCATAGTCCTTCAAACATGGGAAACAAATTAACATATTCACCAATTAGCATCTCTAGTTTAGTAAACATGACCGACCAAAAGTGACCAGCGAACTTCGAATTGCGAATGTTCATAATGCCACTTTGGTAATCCGTAAAGCCAAAACAGATACTCAAATAATTACTTGGTCTTTACCCAAATAAACATAGTTGATTTGGTAAGATGTCCAGTCACTACCAAAATTCCACTGTCTCATTTATTCATCCAGGGTAATCTACCAATCACAATCCTTTCTTATGGATTAGGTATATCCTAGAATCTGAGTTAAGATTCAACAATCCCAACTCTCTAGATTCCCGAAACCATACCATATCATAAGAGTACATCAAGAGAATGCATTACAATTCCTAAAAGACACATGAGTTGTTCCTAAAAGTCCTTTCCATGTGGAAAGTTCCAGACTTTCACAACTCATACACGGTGCCAATATAAGGATTGTAATCTAAAAAAACGCCCTTACTTTAGACATGGCACAAAGTGTCATTCCAAAGTTAGGGTTTTAATCTAGAATACGTCTAGATTTTCCTCTTGAGTTCTAATCTAGAATAACTTAAGATTTATCAGAACCTCATAATGAGAAGTTCTAACTTTTGGCAAACAACTATCCAACTCTCCTGAGTCTTTCGGGATAGCATTCCATCCTTTCCGAATGGGAAAAGATAAGTCCCAAAAAGTTTCCATGTATTTTATGCACACCCATCAGTAAATGTATCCAAAACTACTCATAAATGTTGTGACTTATAAGCAATACATTTCAACAATAATATCCATAAGTAAGATCTCTATTGTTGATTTACAACAACTAACTCAGAAGTAACACTTCTGACTTTGTTAGCTGTATCGGATTTAGAAAATGTTTAAATGTCTCTGTGTGGTACAAAAACACCACATTTAATTTGATTCTAAATCAAATCTAGGTTAATAAGCAATTCTCAATGAGAAATTACTATAACCCAGCGAGAAATTGTTTCAAACACAATTCTCATCAATATGCCTATGTACCAACAACTAGTTTATGCATGCAAATAAACTTAGTTACGAAATACTTTGTAGATCCACAAGATTAGAAGTTTGTACAAAAGGTTTTAATGATCCCACAAAGATTCACTACATAGCATATCTCTACAAATAACACTTGATCTGTACATAACACTTTCATAACCGAGAATCCGGTAACTTGGTTATCCCTAAGAGAGAATATTTCTCAAAGAGTGCTATTTCACATCCAAAATCTCAACTGAAGATTATCTTAAAAGGATATATTGTTAGCATGAATTTCTTCCCTTGCATCAACCCACGGATCTCAGTCCAAACTAAGATCAAGTTGACTATATCCAGCAAGGAGTTGTTTCAACAAACCTCCCATCTTGCAATAGAATTCCAAGTTCTGACACAAATCAATCGGACTTGTTATCAGCCACTTTTCTACCGCAGAGTACTTCCAAAAATTTTCTCCTTCATGAATCTTTAAACCAGAAATCTACCTCGTTTCTGATTCCTAGAACAGGTCCGCCATCTATAACAGATTCCTCCTGGATTCTCTGACAGATGCTTCTCCTTGATAATTCTCTTCTCTTCCTACTTCTCCCCCTTTTTAACAGGAAATGACACGAGTTTCTAAGGGGTGCAGATCAATCGAGATTTGCCCAGGAGAAGAGTCTAAGAAGAGATCCGAGAAAATCTTGAAAGCCAAAAGAAGTGTTGCATCATTGTAAGTAAATACCAATGATGTCCCAACACAATGTTTTAACAAAAGATCTTCATTATTACCCAGCTTGATAATTGACCCGTAAATCAGAAAAGGATTTCTTAAATATTTAAGTAGAGAAAATAAGTTTAGAAAAATGGTTTCATTAACCTTTTCTGTGACATCGTCCATGGTCAACGGGTAATCAATATTACCTTCCTTCTTCTGGGTCCTTTTTGGTCGTGCATGATTTTGTAAAAATGACACCTTGGCCAAGAAATCCAAGAAGGCTTCTGGGTCCTTTTTGGCCGCGCATGATTTTGTAAAAATGATACCTTGGCCAAAAAATCCAAGAATTCACATTCTCGGTTGCCCATTGCAGATCAAAAGCTAGTGAACCTTCTTCTCCTGGTTGAGCATTGAATGTTTACCTCTGCTGTTTTTGTAGATAACAACTTATAGAAGGGTGCTTTTACAGCATCAACAACATCCTAAAGTCTGAGTCCTGCATTGTTTTTGGTAAAAGACTCATTCTAGTGTTGTTTCTGCAGTAAGAAAAGCTTTAGGTTGCTGTAAAGTTTGCTTAATCCTCAGTTTGTGTTTCACAAATGCATAAGCAAGTATTTTTTAAAGATTTACAAACACTAGATTTCATTATGGTTGAAAAACAGGGTAGATGCTGCCCAATTTTCCTTTGAACTAAGAATTTGCAGGTTTGGCCATTCTTCACACAGAATAGGCTTCTAAATGACTCAAACCACCACAATGATGGCCTTACTAGCTCATTAACCTGCAAACCACCATAAAGAATCCCCATGCAAGACCTGTAAAAAGTCACCAACACTCACAACCAATGATTAGTCTTTTTTGTCCTTCTTTTCCTGCTTTTCCTCCGATTCAAGCCAAGACTGGCTCAATAAAAAGCAAAAGACAGCCAATAAAACCACCTAAATCACTGTTTAACGAAAAAGCCATAAAAACTAGCATTTCTTCTAATTGAACTAGTTGCTATCATAAAAGTGCTCTTCATGAAGTAATCGGCAACATAAGTGATTCAAGAAAACCGGAATTCACTTCCTAAATACCAGTTTGAAGTGCTTGAAAAACCAAATCGATTGTATACTTGGTAGTACACATATCACACAATCGATTATACTTCAAAAAAGAAATTTACGGGAAGAGGAATTTGAATTTTCACCACTTGTTGCTTACTCCATCATTTTCTCAAAAGTATGTCGAAGTTCCGTATCACACAACGGAGAAGTCCACACACCATTCAAGATTCTATCTTGAACACACAACAATGGCAAAACGTGCTTGGAATTGGCTCTGATACCAATATAAAGTCCTCAATCCAAGGATCCTATTCTAAGCATGCCAATCACAAGCAACACAAGGGAACCAGATGGTGGACAAACCAACCCAACCAAACCTAGATCGAACGGATCTAGCCCCCAAGCTATGGATGAATCACAAAGAGGAATGAGGCATCACACCAGTAGCATCCTGCCACCGGTCATGCTATCAAGCATACACTAGTGAGAGCCCAATATGTATACTTATACCCTCCAAAGCTCATGCACCACTAGTAGTGCATTGTGACGCCTCACTAGACACCTCTGCAGCCTATCTGGGCCACGTCATCCAGTTTCCCAATGACTCACTGATAGACCCATACAAATCCACCATCAAGTGTTTAGGCCTACAACCATTAATTATGACCATGTACACATAAGGGCCCCAATTCTCTTATAGTCACAATTAACTTAAGGGTTGTTGGTCTATCGGTCCCTAGCGTGGACACGCTACCCGAGACCAGTCATGGGCATGACAGGTGACATCGTGGGATGAATAGATTCCATGGAAAGATCTATGTGAGGTGTGGTGGAGTGAGTGACGTGTGAAATGGAAAGATGCATAACTTCCACATCATGAGGTGTGTAGTGACTAGTGACATCATTATGATCATCAACAAGATCTTCGTCTAATGCCAAAGATGATCCAAAATCGATATTTCTTATCTTGTTGATAAGATTGTCAATCGACATGTTATAAGACATTGACACCAATGTATTATTCTGCAAGAGTGAAACATTACACAAGCATTAGTTTTATTTTTTCAAAAAAATTATAAATATGTGTATGATAACAACAGTAGTAGATAGTCAAAATGTACCTCCAAATCCACATCGGGCTCCTCAATGTGCTTTCCAAACTTCCACAAATGTTGCGCCACTATTCGTCTTTCTCGAATTTTCAATCCTTTGCATTGTTTGCACTCGCAATATATCTTTTCATTGTACCTCTGCATAGGTAGTTTGACAATAAATTTTTATGATTCAATGTTCCAATAGGTGTTATCCCTCCTCAACTGCTTTTGAAAAGTTTTATACACTTCAAGATTTTGTAATGTGTCGCATGTCACTTTCACAAATGATAATCTAATTTACATTTCATTCTATGATCCTATTCCATAAAACAAGTCACGCAAGAGTTGAAACCGTAATTTCCAGAGGAATGATCTTCTTTACATGATTTAATCCACTTCGTACTACAAAGTAAAATTCCAACACAATCATTTATGTTGAAGGAGCTTCAATTTTACATTTGAGCCAACAATGTTTACATGGGTAATTTGACAAGAAATTTTCATGATTGAATGTTCCAATAGGTGTCATCCCTCCTCAATTGGCAAACTGCTCAATGCTCCAACTTCTTGACCTTGAAATGAACAAGTTATCAAGTGTGTTCACTCATCCTTTCAAAACTTAACACATATATTATAGTAGGTCGTGGGAAGTTCCCTCAAGCCTTAAGTCATGTAAGACGACATGTGTGTAATAATGCCATTTATTCATTTTTTTTCTACTTCATAGCCACCCTAGATAACATAATTCACATGTACTTTTTCAAAGATCTAAACCTATCTAAAATACCATTATTGACATGTTGCCAAAGTTTAGAACCTTCCACAAACATTCTCATCTCTCATGTGGACATTTAACAAGATTGTCACCTAACATTAAAGGTTATGCCAAAATTTTCATGTCAACATCCAATGACTTTTTAGGTGTGATGTGTTGTCCCAAATTCTTTATGGACATCTTATGAGATATAAATTGCTTTTGAAAAGTTTTATACACTTCAAGATTTTGTAATGTGTCGCACTTTCACAGATGATCCCAAGCCTTAAGGTCATGTAAGACGACATGTGTTTAATAATGGCATTGATTCATTTTTTTTTTGTACTTCTGAGCCACCCTAGATAAGAAAATTCACATGTTATTTTCAAAGATCTAAACGTATCTAAAATAGCATTATTTACATGTTGCCAAAGTTTAGACCCTTCCACAAAAACTCTCATCTCTCATGTGGACATATAACAAGATTGTCACCTAGCATTAAAGGTTATGCTAGAATTTTTGTGTTTTAAATGCCAGAGTTTTCATGTAGACATCCAATGACTGGATGTTTGATAGAATGTAAACAAATTTCTTGCAACACAATTGTTTATTCTTATGATACATGAGCTCCATTGCGTAAAATTCTAAGCCCAGTGAAGTCTGCATTGATAATCATTTCTCAGCTCTGAACTGAGTAAAATTTTGACCATATTTTTGAGTTTAGTATCACAATTACGTGGCTACCAATCTCTTCAAACAACTTCAAAGACCGTATCCCATTTTTTATTTTTTAACAAAGGAAATGGTGGCAACTCACCGGGAGGAATCTTTGCAAACTTTTTTGACAAAAATTTACATGCACATTTTGCAGAGCGAAATGTGCATGTAAATTTTGACATGCACATTGAGAACGGACGGAAAGTAAAAAAAATTTACATGCACCTTCCGGACGACCTTCCGGAGATGACGTCAGATGGAATTATGTCCGGGAAAGCTCAGCTCCTGGGGCGGAAGGGCCTCGGAGCCGTTCCGTTGTCACCGGGAAACTTGAGCAATCTGGCATCGTTGGAGTTGTCAAGTAACAACCTTACTGGCAGTGTTTTAGCCTTCAAGGATGTACGATGCTAGAAACACTCAGGTTGGATACGAACAAATTGTTTGGATCATTACAACTGGATTTCGGAAAGTTGCAGTACCTAAAATATTTCTCAGTCGCGAACAACAACCTCACAGGAACCATTCCTTCATCCTTTGGCAGTAGCAATTCCAGTCTAGTGCTAGTTGATTTGAGCTGGAATCAACTGACTGGAGTCATCCCCCCGCAAGTCCAAAGTGTTCACTTGCGGAGCCTGCGTGTCCTCACCTTGGCGCACAATCACCTCAATGGTTCTATTCCTTCATGGATTGGGAGCTTGAAAAGCCTTCAAGTGCTGGTCTTGTCCCATAACTACTTACAAGGTCCCATTCCTCAAAATCTTGCGGATTTGGATGGCTTTAAAGTGACATCTAATTCAAGTGCGAGTAAGTCTGGGGCTTTCACCTTGAATCAAAGAGTGAATCTCACTCTCAGAGGGGAATCACAGGAGTACGCCTACGTTCTCGTGACCACGACCTACTTTGACTTATCCTCGAACGCTCTTACTGGTGAGATTCCTCAAGATCTAGGAAAGCTGATTGCTTTGAGATACCTCACTCTGTCCAACAACAGGCTTGAAGGTGAGATTCCACCCAATTTTGGAAGCTTGTGGGAATTGGAGACTCTAGATCAATCTCAAAACAACCTCACAGGTACAATTCCATCCGGTTTGGCACATATATCATCTCTTAGCAACTTCAATGTCTCCTTCAACAATCTTCAAGGATTAATTCCCGCAGATGGGTTTGGCCAATTTTCGACATTTGACGCTTCCTCATTTCTCCCGGGAAATCCTGGTCTTTGTGGAGATGTCATCAAGCGAGCATGCATCAGTCCTCCTCAGCAGTTGCAACCACGAAATCTCTCGCAAAAAGATGATCCCTGGACGCACTTCACTAATGCCATTTCCATCCCCGGCTTCTGGGTTGGGATGGCAATTGGATTCTGTTCTGTAATGTTTGTGTTCATTTCTTGGGCACCAGCACGAAGCTTTGTTTTCCATCCAAAGAAGAGGTTGGCTGGGGGGGTGCATTCACATTATGGCGCATACAAGACCAGATCTTGATAATTGATGATCAGAATGTGGCATCTCTTTTTATGTCATATAAGTTATGTCATAGATTCTATGCAATTTTATCATGATATATATTTTATTTTGCTTAAAGGACTATATGCAAATTAGAGGTAAGGGCATAGTTATCTACCACTGGACAGCTTCGCTCAAACCTCATGATATAATATATTTTATGTATATTTGTATAAATTCAAATCTTCTATGCTTAGGTGATGGATAATGAGAAGTAATTTAGGCTTGAATCTTGAGAAACTTCATTGTGTGTTTATAGATCAATATGTTCAAATCTTAATGAGAACTAGACAATATGTTTTTGGATTATTAAGATGACTAAGTATTGTTAAGTTGCGTTGACTCTTACTCCATCTCTTGTTGTCAAACCATGTTCATGGTTAAAATAATGCAAGAAAAAATTGTAGAAAACAAACTAATATAGATCTAAGAATCTAGAATGCATTAAATTTTCTTGTTTTTTAAAGACAAAATGGAATGAACACCATTTTTTAAAAAAATTTGATGATGAATCTATGGTATCAGAGCAAGGCTTATGAAAATTGAAAAATTTGGAGATGTGAGGCTTTTCAATGGGTCAAAATCTTTTGAAATGGGTCAAAATCCTTAAAAAGAGTAACCATTTTTTAATTTTTGCACAAAAACATGCTTTTTCCCGAAATGTTTTTTTTTTCGAAAATCACAAAATTTTCTTACAAAAAATATGCATTTTGACCAAAAACTCAACACACCATGTCATTGAAAAATTAAATTTTCTATAAAGTCTTAACAATAAAGAATGTCCAAGTGAACAAAATACACAAACATTTATGGTGTTTTTGTTAGAAGATTCTGGTGAAGATACTTCTAATGGATTCCAGATGCTAAAAGAGCCTAACGAATATCAGAATCTAGCCGCCAAACTATGTTAAAGAGTGTCAACAAATCACAGATAAGGAGTTTCAGAATTAATATGTACCGGGAACGCCAATGCCAAAGAAATTGACAAGTCGTGGACCTGCCAATGAGCGAAAAAAACAAAGCCCATTCGTGGGCGTTGGTGAGGCGCATTGGCTGGTCCACGACTTGTCTATTTCCTCAAATATCCTGCCAATGAGCGATAAGTCGTACATATCTGATTACTCTGAAAAGAGCTTTCCAATGGATCATGCCAAGATTATCCATTGCTTCTTTCCAGAGATCTGAATCGGTCTGTGACATAGCTTCCTCAACTATGGTTGGCTCCAGAATAGAATAGTGAGTAAACTCATCAGTGTATTGGACAGGCTGAGTTTGAATTCTTTTTAATCTTTTGGTCGAAGTTTCTGGCTATGAAATTTAATTTTGTGTTGGCTGATTCAGTTGATTCGGCTGCTCCTGAGTTGCAGCTTCTTGTTCTTCTTTTGAGTCTGACTATACAGGGTGACTATTGGAAGGAATAGAAATTACCTTCCGATAAGTATCAGTTGTTAGGGCAAAAATTGTAGACTGCATCTGGTCCTTGCCGTTCCAATCAATAAACTGATCTTCGATGAAAGTCACATCCCTATTAGTAAAAACTTTATAGGTGTCTATATTGTACAGTCTATACATTCCATCAAAAGTGCAATAGCCAACAAAAATAGTTTTGAACGAATGCTCATCTAATTTTTTTCTGTTGTCCTTTGGGACATGAGCATAAGTAGTGCATCCGAATACTCTCAAATATTTTAATGAAGGTTTGAATCTTGTCCAAACTTCATGACAAGTTTTGCTATCAGGTAAGCCTTTAGTTATACATCAGTTCTGCACATAAGCTATTGTTGATACAACATGTTGCCAAAATGATTTGGGCAACGAAACATGAGTTATTATGCATTTGGCAGACTCGACTAAGGTCCTGTTTTCCTTCCATGGAGAATAGGAAGCAACAAACTATTGCTTGATGTCGTTGGCTGAGCAATAATCCTTGAACTCATTTGAGATGTACTCACCACCGTTGTTGCTCCTAAGAGCTTTGATCTTCTTGCTTGTCTGCACTCAACATTTTCTTTGTATTTTTTGAGGAATTGGAAGGCTTCTAATTTGTGCTTCAGAAAATAAACAGCAGTTCTTTTAGAGTAGTCATCTATGAATGTAATAAGGAATTTAACACCAAGTAGTGATGGTGTTTGCATTGGGCCACACATATCAGTATGTACAATGTCTAACAAACCTTTAGAAATATGTTCTTAATTTGACTTAAATGGCCTTCTTGCCTGCTTTCCTATGATACAACTTTGGCAGACATGAGGGTCGACAATTTGATAATCTAAAACAAGAATTGAAGTACGTTTAGACATGTTACCTATTGATATATGATTAAGGTGACCAATTCTATAATGCCAAATCGATTCTTTATTGACAGATGTTGGGAACTGCTTAAAGCACGATCAGTTACGAGTTACAATGACTAAGACTATAGAGATATCCTTGCCTCTTTTTGAGTGCAAGTACTCTCCTGCTCTTATCAAAAATTTGACAAAAATTTGTCTGAAACTCTACCCTATGTCCTAAGTCTGTAATTCGACTGACCGACAACAGATTTGTCATCAGATTCAGGACATACAATACAGTTGGTATCAGCTTCAATAGTCCATTCTGAAAATTCATTCTAACAGTACCTTTTCTTGTGGATTAATATAGGAGTCAACATTCAAGTAAACTAAATAGGTTGGATTTGTAGTGTAGATCTTGCATATTCTCTTACATTCTAGTTCTTGATGTTCTTGGGTGTCCAAGAATCAAAAAATGAGTGTTTCTTGATTCTTGGACTTCTAAAATGCTGTCTAGTCTAGTTAATTTAGTTTCTTGCTTTGTTTCTTGCAGTGGTAATGTGTATGCTAGTTTAGTTTTCAGATTTCAAGAAGCTGTCCATTTAGTTCTTGTTTCTAGTTGTAGGTTAGTGCATGTGTAGATTGGTTGTAGTTAGTTTAGGATCTAATTCAGTTCATTTTGCAGCAAAGAAGTAGATTTCATGGTTTGTTCACCTGGACTGCATGCTGATCTATTGGTTGAACATTTTGGTTACATGTTGGTTTGATTGCATGTGACACAGTTCAAGAGAGACAAATCTGGTTTGTCCTCTGACAGGCAAGAAATTGTTACTACAACGATGATCAATCCCTTTCTGCCTGGTTTTAGTTCAAGAGAGACAAATCTGGTTTGTCCTCTGACAGGCAAGAAATTGTTACTACAACGATGATCAATCCCTTTCTGCCTGGTTTTGGCAATGAGCTAAGAAAGATAATTTCACGAAGTGCCCACAACCTTTGCTAACAGGCAGAATAAAGAAATAATCTGTAAACAAGATGCTGTCACAAGAAGTAAGCAACAAAGAAAGTAGTAAACAGATTCTAAAGCAAGAATCTGTCTACATTTGACGGCAGTTGCCACTTGAATACATCCACATCATTACTCCATACCTGCTCCAACGTTCTTCTCCACTAGATCCATACAAAATGTTCTATCTATCTAGATCTGCTGTTATCTTAAGTTGCACCCTATAGTCTGCCCTGTTCTTGCACACTCTGAAAATGTAAGATTGCAACCTCCAGTCTGCTCTGTTCTTCAACAGGCTAGAAATGTAAGTTTGCAACCTCCTGTCTGCACGTTCTTCAACATTCTGTTTCTATTCTCTATCACCCCTCATGAAGAACAGACTATAACGCGGCTATATTCAGATAAACACGTGTAAAACAACACTCAAACCGACGCATCATGACCTCACAGAAGACCTGGTATTCTGATTCATGCACAAAACAAAACACACACCTCCTTCACTCCTACAATAACTGCCTACCCAACTCCTTCGCTCATCTTCTGGTACAAACAACAAACTAAGCCCCCGCTGGATTCACTCCATCCACACATCACCAGTCATTCACTCATTCCTCCCGCAACTGCACACTCCACCTCCTACCTCAGAGATTGCACACTCCACCTCCTACACACTCCATCCACTCCCTCACGCACTCCACTCCCTCCTCCTGATCCGAACACCCTGACCTCAACTCTCCAAACCCTGCCCAAAACTCGAGCCCCCACGCCATCTTTATTCCTTCCAGAATAGCGCCGCCACCACATAACCTACATACATTCTTGACCGGATACCTTGCAGACAGTCTCAACCGGATGGCTGGCATATACAATCTCAACCGGATGGTTGGCAGATACAATCTCAGTCGGATGGCTTGATATCACATCTCGACCGACTGCCTACTGAGAAATCTCGACCCAAGGCATGGTCAAAAATCTCGACCAAATGCCTAGTGAGAAATCTGGACCGAGCCGAGCTGAGGTTTTCAAGCAATCTGAACCGAGTCTTGAACCAAAAAAAACTTTCCTAAACCCTAGAATATGCATTGCACAATTTCCCTCTCTTTGACTTCATGAGGAAACAAACACAAAAAAAAATCGACTAACCCTTCCCTCACTTCAACTTCGCCTGAGCCTCTCCATCACGCTCTCAACTGAGCCCCTCCTCCACATCTCGCCCGAGCCTTCACTCCCTTCACTCTCGACCGAGTGCTCTCTCCCTGTTCACAAGATCTGGCTTGAGCCTTATTGAACAAGTTCTCGACTGGGTCCCGACGTTGCAACTTTGACCGAGTCCCGGCCTTGCAACTTCAACTAAGCCCTCTTGTTCGAATAGCGACCGAGCTCACGTCTTCCATTTTGACCAAGCCTCACGTCTTCCATGTCGCCCGAACCCTATCGTGTCCATTCTCAACCGAGTCCAAGTCTCAACTGAGTCCGAGTACGACTCCAGTCTCGACCGAGTCCAAACGATTCTCGTCTCGACCGACTCCTCCTACACCCCATCTCGACCGAGCCCTCACGAACTCACTTCGACCAAGTCAATCACTCCCACTTCACCCAAGTCACTCACATACGACTTCAACCGAGTCTTGAAAGACTCAACCTTTACAATTTTGATCTAACCCTCCATACCAAAAAACTCGACTAACAGACCCTTATCAAAATCTCGACCGACTGTGCCCTCCTTCAAAACTCGACCGGATAACCAGCCTTACTCCATCTCGACCGAATAGCCAGCCTCACTCCATCTCGACCGGATACAAGCCACACTCCATCTCGACCGGACCCTACATTCTAAATCTCGACCGACTGTTCTTCATTCACATCTTGACCAGACCGATTTAATTTTTCGACACCCTTCAAAAAATTTTGACCCAGTTCAATTTTTCGACAGTTCATTTTTTCGACCCATACATTTTCATTTTTCGACCCCATCAATTTTTCCGAAAAAAAAAAAAAAAAGCCCCTAAGGCTTATCCATGCTCAACTTTGTCCTTTTAACACCCCCATTACCCGACCCCGAGTACATGCATTACCCAACAACTAACTGACATATTACCCAGATCCTAACCTTCCACATCACCAATATTGAAAAAAAAAAACAAAACAAAACAAAACAAAAACAAAAACAAAAACCAAAAACAAAACAAAATACCACACACAAAACCAAAAACACACCTTACCCAATAGAACACCAGTATGATCCCGTAACCATAGAGGAATATCCGCATGCATGGTGTCACCCAGGTCTGACGAAATCTGACGTCAACAGTTCTCCCGAATGAAATCACAAGTACACGAACCATCAACACACCCCTTCGAAAACCGAGAACCTCATAGAGCCGAATCTTCACGTGCCAGAGCCCATTTTTATGGTGCTAAACCCTCACAAGCCAGAACCCACCTTAATGGCATTTTTGCTACCCACAGTGCTCATCATGAGAAAAGAACCCCAAAATTGGATCTACCAAATTTTGATGGTAGTTCGGGCTCTCAAAGATTCTTGCAAATCTTTGAGAATGCGTAGGACATTTATGGCGAAACATCTCCCGACACTATGGTCCAATTGTTCTCCATGACCATGATCGATAACGCACGTGATTGGTTTTTTAACCTCGAGCGTGATGATAAGACAAACTAGAATTTGAAAGAGTCCTTTATCAAATGTTTTAAGCCCTTTCGTTTGATAGAGAGTCTTTTTTTCAAATTGAGTAACATCTAGATGGCAACAGACGAACGCGTACGAGACGATATTGAGCGTTTCAAGCGCCTAAAAGGTCAAGTACAAGAACAACCCACCGAATAGATGCTCATCGTCTGGTTTTTAGTCGGACTTCCAAGATGGATTAGATACAAGCTTAAATCCAATGACGAATATACAAGCCCCAAATTAGCTATGTCTAATGCCATCCGGGAGGAAGATGAAGGATCAAATATTGACAAATCCAGAGAACGTAAATCAAATTGTGCGACCCATGAGTCGAAGCCGATTGAGGATACTAGAGATCCGCTTTGGAAACAACAGATGGAGTTGCTTAATCAACAACACCAACTACAATTGGAGAAACTCACTAAGGAGTTTCGTGACCCATTGGCATCTATCCAAAGCAGTATGCCTGGTCAGCCAAAACACACATAGATACCTTATAGACAAAAATAAATCTGGTGCCTACACTACCGAGCTATGCATCTCACTGATGCTTGTCTTTCATATCAGCCTATACAAGCGCATGACATCCAACAATATGACGAGCAATCGTCACAAACTGGACATTCCTCGCATTATCACAACTACCCACTTGAAAGTCCAGAACCACTGGCCATACAAGATGGCTATGCCATTACACAAGGGCCAATGAACAATAGATGTTTCATTTGTGGTGAAACTGGGAACAAGAGACGTCATGTAGTGTACCTCAAGAATAGCTTGTCATTCATCTATCAATCTTCAGATCACCTTATATAGAATTTAGGATTTTTTAGCATATTTCAAATTAGCAAAATCCATGTCACTTCAGAGTTGATTTCTTGCACCTCATTGTCATATTAGTCTCCAAATCAACTACAACAAGATCAAGACAAATTTAGTTAAAATTTGCTCAATCTTCAATCCAATTGCATGTTCAACTTGTTTCAGCTGCATGTTCCAAATGATGATCCGACCTTGAGCATGCAGGTTGCCAGTAACAACATCCCCACCAACAGATTTTTTTTTTTTTTTTTTTTGGGGGGGGGGGGGGGGGGGGGCGGAGAGAGTGGATCTGCTTGCATCCACTGGAGCCAGCAACATCATCAACAAGATCGACAACCAAGGTCACGAAACCAAAAATGACAACGACAAGGCTAAGGCAGATGGGCAATCCAAGGTGATTCAATCAGAAGAAGCACCCCAGTCACGATGAAGATCCTTCAGAAGATGGAAGTGCAAGCATTGGAAAATCAGTCTCCTTCTCCAACCCTCTTGCCACAACATCTGCATCTACTCTCATGCCTATCGCCCACACCATTTATCGGTGTCACCACCACCATCCTATCCTCCATCTCTCTCTGTTCCACTATTCATCTGAGAAATTTCCAATCTTTTTAGATCACTGATAGTCTTACCGAAGCGGCTAAGAGATCATCGCAAATGTCTTGTGGAGACCAACTACCACCTACACCAGTTGGTCAGCCAGAAAATAAGATTAAGGAAGCAAGCGAAGCAGCAAAAAAGAGATAAAGCAAAGAAGCTAAGGAAGAAAGGACGAAACTTAAGCAACAATTGAGTCAGATCGATCTACATTAAAAGAAACTCTCTAGAGCAATGGTAGTTGAATCCCCTCCTATGAAGCCCAAAGAGATCCAAAAGTAATGGATCAAAGGAAGAAGCTACAGAGAAGCAAAATGATGAAGACAACAGTGAGCCTGTAGAATAAAACGAGCTCCTCACCTAGCAAGTGGTGGTCAAAGCTTGACATTGCAAGGTTCCAAGGCTGCAACTATAGAACTATCAATTCTTTCACCCTTCCACCAAGCCTTCAATAGGTTTCCTTACCATCACCTACCCATCCATCCAAATCTGTTTCTACCACCAATTTGTTGATGAGTCCATTCCCTTGAGACTGATAACCAAAGTTTGTGCAACCTTTCGATCGAGGACCTTCTGTTAGCCGATATTTTTGCACGAAAAATCGGGCTATTTTGAGAGCGATTTTCACAAATTTGTATAAAAACCGGCATGTAAAACCCGGCCATTAATGGTAAAATTGGCACATAGTTGCCTATAGATAGGGGTCCTAGCCCGTCCAAAATGTGGCTAGAGCAAATTTTATGGCCTTAGAATTGGCCCGATTATACTAGCCGACACAACCGAGCGAATTTTCCAATGTACTTTGCTACTTTTTATTAATACAAAAAATTGCCTACTGTGTTTCCCATAGGCTACAAGATTTTAGTGTAATGGGGATGTCCTTAATCACCCTCACCTAGACTTATGATATGGAAAGACATGATCAATACGATCAAGAATGATGTTAAACCTCCTAGCAGCCGTGCCTTTGGGGGCCTGGAAAACCCTCATCGGCTGGGGAGCATGGGGTGATTGAGACGGCCCTCGGGATTGGAAGCGGTATCCCTCAATCACTCACGTAAGGGCAGTGTGGGCCCTTCCCCTGTAGGGCTTCCTGGCGAGACCAATCCCCTGTCAGGAATTTTCCCCTTTCACCTTCCTATTCTCGTCAAGACAAGAGCATCAACAAGATTGGAACTTCGACTGAGAGAAGAACTACAGAAACACCCAGAAGCAAAATGGAGGATACACACCTCCCAAAAGTTAGTACATGCTAGTAAATCCAAGATGAATCTGTCAATGGCAGAGATACAAGTGATAAAATGACACACAGGAAGCACTCAGGCATGTCGAGTTGTGAAGCTGTTGGGAGCTCTCCAATTTTGAAGATGTTAACCATCTGCGGTAATAAGACATTTTGGTTAAATTGCGGCAAATTGCGGCTATCAATTTTTTATGAAGAATGGCAAAAATAAGCACTTGGTTTTACACAAGTGAATGAGGATCTACGCTTTTCCAAGTGATGATCGAAGATGCCAATGCAAAGCGGAGCAATATCATCCAATATGAGTTGCAATGGGTCCTGCAACACATTAGGGGTGGGATGATGTTGGCTGATTCTGACGAATCCCCAAGAAACTTGGCCAGGCTAGTGGTATACTATTGGGTCCATTTGGTCCAAAAATTGGTTGTCATCATATCTATCGTGGCTTGTGGTTTTGAGTGTTCCTTGCGGTGTGAATGTAAACTAGGTTAAGCTCTTGGGGAATGAGCTCTAACATGCTGGCTAAGTTCGATGGCTTGCTTGGGTGGAAGTTACCTGTTTATGGCTGTCTAATCTAGCATGGTGCTAGGTTGGTTTCCAACACTCGTGACGAAACTTTGAGATGGTTAAGTTTGATGTAAGTCAGAGGGCTTGCTTGGGATGGATCGATGTTACTTGTTTGTAATGAAACTTTGAGTTGGTTAAGTCAAATGTAAGTCGGGTGGCCTGCTTGTAAGGAAGTTACCCACGTCGGGGTCCCCAATCTACTTGGCTCTCAATGTTGGTTACAAGACTTCAAGTAGGTTAAGTCTGATCTTTTTTGGTGAGTTGGGTTGGATGTCAAGTGTTGAAAGTCGGAAATCTAAGTCATGATTCTCGGCTCCTGATGGGATGACTGTGCTACACTACCTATTATGGACCAACCTATTCCCTTCGGTAATTCCATTCGATAAGGCCCATGGTGATCAATGTCGGGCCAGCCATGGCTCTCTTGTGTGGCTCAAACTCAACTCAATGGGCCCTAGCCCATTGCATAGTTTTAATGACGTGCATGATTTTACTCATTGATTTTAATCAATGATTTTCCTAATTGCTAGTCAAAATCAAGGGATGGAAATGATTGGATGATTGGGTGGGGAAAGGACGGCCTCTGAGGACGTTTTGCCCAAGAAGGGTGTCTACGCGAGGGTGGAGGGCCGAATGCCAGAGGAGGCGTCCTTTCTCGGCATGAAATCCATTTTTACATTTTTTTTCTTCTTTTTTTTGTTGTAAATTTTTTTAACATGCACCTTAGAACGGGGTAAATTTTTGCATTGGATTCATTAAAATGTCAAAACTGATTTTACTCATGCTCTACATTCTTTTGTGCAATCTTGCGAGATATGTATGTGCAGTTTAAAGGTCCTTATTTTGTTTGAAGAGAGAAAATTTGATGTTCTCAAGTTCGTACATTTCTAAATTGATAATAGCATGTAGACTAATTGATCCAAAAGGCATGGAAATTGTGGCAATTGACAAGATATATACAGATTTACATTTCGTTATCTTGCAAGATATGCTTATCTGATGGTATGATCATCATGTAAGACTAGCTCGAAACATAAAAATCTCTGATACAAATTGTGCACTAACACGACTTCTTCAGAGTTTGCGTGCTTTTTAGTAGGCTACTATCCACAATTCTGAGAGAGCAGATAGCTCAGGCTCAGCTTAATAAGAAACGTCCTTCGTAAGTTAACACCTTATGAGAGTCAGAGGCTTAATTTCCAGCAGCATGCATACCGTTGAAGGTATATGGGATCTAGTAGTCGTTTTGTAGAACATGCCTAGCAGAATACATCACCGGAATGCGACCAAAAGAAGCAGAGTTTGTAAGAACGGGCTGAATAGATTCAGATGCTATAGTTTTCCTTTGCAAAATAGCAGTCCACGGAAGCACATCGGAAGATGAAACGGTGATAGCCATGAGGAGTGCCTGGATAAAAATCAACATCCAAAAAGATTGAGGCGATGCCAGATTGCTTTCTGAAAATACGCCTAGAAAATCCATAGGAAGTCTTACTGTATTTATGAGTCAGATTGCTGTGCTAGAGAAATTTGAATCAAGAAGAATCGGCACTGAGGTGCTTCAAGATTCTGGTAACCTATAATTTGAATCAAGAAGAATCGGCACTGAGGTGCTTCAAGATTCTGGAAACCTATAAACGCACTTGGAGATTGCTCTCCGTATAGGGAGCACAGTCGAATTGATACGGAATGAATTGATTCAAGGATGAATTTCTCAACAATAACGTCCTGCCGATAGCTCCAACGAAGTGTGAAGTTTTTGCTTCGATTTGATGTAAACAAAAAGGCCCCGCCCTTTTAAAGATCTTTCAGTCATACAAATAAAAGCTCTGCTTTACGAAAAGATTTAAGTCAACGAAGTAGTGACGGCAGAGAAGATTGGATCCTGTATGATCAATCATTTAGGAAGTCATGCAAAACCTAGCTACCATGCTCACATTAGCATGGACGGGCGGCCACGGGCTTCCTTGCGACACTCACACACGGATTCTCTTGACTTCTTCTTTGAAAGGTGTACTTGTACTGCTTTAACAAGAAAATGGTTCGGTAACACCTAAATATGGTTCTGCATCAAGAATGCTAGAAGAAGTTATATCTGTTTTGCAGTGACTGATTCTGCGATATTGGAGTGCAATCCACGCAACAGATCTGAGATCTGATTCTCAGAACGTAGAATCAGTCTAAGATTTCCAATCATTCCTGCAGCATATAACACGTTACAAAATGGATCGGACTTCGAAGACGAATTCAAGGAGGAAAGTGCATCTGTTTGACGTTGGTTGTTGGACATTGCGAGCTGGAAGAGAGGAAACAAAAATGCTGCGGCATTGCAAAGTCAATACAGTCAGCCCTGTATAGATGTGACCTCTGTATATATGTTAACCCCTGGCAACCCTTGGCTATTACTTAATTTTTGGCTACTCCCAAGGATTTTACACAGTAGAAATGTTAATTGTTATTTGCTAACAAAATTACTCTCGATATCAATAAATTGACCGAGTTAGATGTTATTTTATAGATAGGGGAGGGCTGTCCAACAACTTGGGTTTTTAGAGCACATTCTTTTTAGGGCATTTTGCTAGCCCAGGCCCAGTCGTCAGCCCCAGCCGTCAGATGCCAAATGTGCATATGTCCTTCATTCCATTCCAGCGCACCAAGTGTTCCATCCTGCTAGTCAGTCCCCCAGCCGTCACGTTTTGCTAGCCCGATTCAACAGCTGCCATTTAAAGCTCACAAGCTACAATTGGGCCATCGTTTAAAGCTCACATTTTTGTGTGATTCCCTCCATAAATGTTTGCATTTTTTATATGATTCCTTGAATATATGTTCCCTTGAAATATCTTAACTTTTTTTCCCTCCCTGTTTATATGTTATAGTGTTAACCCTCTATATAATTTTACTTTTTATTACTCCCGAGGCCTAACATTTATAGAGAGTTGACTGTAGTATGTGCTGAGGTATCAATGGAGTTTGGAAAAAAGTCAACATTAAAGGCTAAATGAATGTGGTGGTATGAACATTTAAGGTTTGGACCTGTGTGAGAGGGCTCAAATAGCGTGCATGCATGGGAAAAAGCATACTACAATCTTCATACTTTTCTATAAATGATATGAGATCAAGCCATGAAAAGCATGATTGTCCTTGACTGTATGCATGAAAGAAATTTCATGGCTATGTAGAAAATGCATTTAGTTTGCATGTTAATCAAACACGTTTGAGGAAGAAATGCATGCAACGTGATAGAGGTTCAAAATCTATGTCCACAAGGGCTTTATTCTCTCGTGTAATGCTATGTTTATGCCAAGTGTAGAATGATATAAATTGCCTATTCCTTTTCAACCGTTCTTTATATAAGATTTCTTTATATAAGATTTTAGATCATTGTCTTGGCTTTGATTAGATTCATATGGCAAGTTATTTGGACTAGTATATAAAGAGCTATGACAAATCTTGATTCCTAGCTCTAGTTTTGCTAGTTTTCTTTTTTCAAAACTTTCAGACCTGTGCTGTTGTTAATTTGACTTATCAAATCATAATCAATCATTGATCTGATCCTATAAGCTGATAGAGCTTGTTGTAGCTCATCAAAGGTACCGAGTTTGTGTGATTTGGATTAATATTGAAGAAGTTATGATCAAATTAGTGGAGATGGGTCAGACTAGCCAAAATTTTGGAATGTTTTTTTTTAAAAGTGAGAGAGAGGCACTTCATTCTTAAATTTTGAAGTTTTATTTTTGTGGTAAATTTTTTTCAAATTTCTCATTTCGAAGTTTAATCCAAAAAAAAGAAAAAAGAAATCTAACACTACATTTCCATCCCTAACCTCCGCGACCTAAATCTAAACTAACCTAACCCTAAGACAAACATACCATGTAAATACTGTTGCAGCAGATCTATGCGAGTCACTGTAGAACACCTCAATAGATAAATCTTGGTTCTACCAACAAAGTGCACAATTTAATTGACAAAGGCTGAGAAACAGACTCAAATTCGAAACATTTATATTCGTGTTGAAACTCGAAAGATTTGCGAACAATATCTTGTCGCGAAATATTTTGATTCTTGTTCAAATTCAAAATTGTCAACTATTGCGAACAGTTTGAACATTCGGTGTTACATTCGTCATATTATCGAGTCTATATACTCAAAACTGGCAGAATAAAAGTTGTTCGAGATGTCAAATTCCATGAGTCAAAGTACATAGCAGACAGTGACTTAGTCGGCTATGAAATTCTCAAAAATTATTATGAGCTACCAACGACAGAAGTAAAACAAGCAGATGATGAATGAGAATTACCAGATTCAGAGGGAGTTCA